>JAHWFP010108073.1:759-12371 GCA_023313725.1 Lithobius niger
GGCTACCACAATCGTGTGTGTTGTTGGCTACCACAATCGTGTGTGTTGTTGGGCACCACAATCATGTGTACTATTAGTGCACAAAAAATTGTGTTGCACCAGCACAATTTCATGTGTAGGCTCCACAATAGCACATTTATGTGTTGCCAGAGTACACACATGTGTGTTTCAGGAGAACACAGTGTCTTCAGAGAGTACCCTCTACTATGCCCCCCTGTCCCCAGAGAGTCCCAAGGAGGTATGGCACTTTTTTGCTCATACAAAAGTAAGCCACTCAAAATGATGGCCGTGTATGTTATAAACCAAGTTCAAAACCAATGTATAATTTGGTATGGGGAAGTGGGCCCTAACACTCTCCCCCCAACGAGGGCTAAAAAATTAGTTCTCCAAATAAGAGCTGGACAATTACCGTTACCGGAATTTTTTTACTTTTTATTTTTTTGACGAATTCGGCATTTTTTGTCTTACGGCTCTATTTGCCCCAGTCACTTAAATAAAAAGGAAGTTCTTCCATTGCCCGAAATTATTTTTTACTTTTTTTAATTTTCCCTAACGCTATGATTGACCGAGGCAAACAAGGAAAAAAACCTTCTTCAAGATATAATATTTGGAAGTAACAATTTATTTGCTGATTTTGTGAAAATTTTAAAGCAACATTAAAAATGACACACAAAAATAAAATTCGTTAAGAAAACAAGAAATGGTGGCCATCACAAAACTAAAAAAAGGTTTAAAAAAATTAATGGTAGCTTAAAGAAAAAAAAAGCACGCTACGGGAATTGAACCTGTGACCACTCACTCCCCTACTGATGAAAAACAGCTAACCATTGCTAATAATGCTAAACTGAACTGTGAGCAGGAAACACAAATAGTCGAGTTGTACGGATGCTAAGAGCAGTTTCCGTTAATAAGGCAAGAATATTTATTCAAACGTCCACAAATACTTAAGGTGTTACTTCTGAAAGATGGCTTGGTCAAGGATTGTGTGTTTTCCATCGAAATTGGGCATTATTAATCACTATAACGAGAGCAACAACTCCCTCGACCAACGGCAGTCGCCTACGGACCAGGCCATAGAGTTAGATATATTGTTACATCAGGCCAACTGAAATTCATAATAATGTAACAGCTTTTTATAGAAAGGCTTAGCCTACAATGTCTTGATATTGTTAGCTTACTATCACAGCTGAACACACAAGCAACATTTCTGTACTATTTCTGTCTTGCCAAAAAGACTAAAGTAAGTAAATATGTGTATAAAACAATAAACCAAAGACCAACATTGTGTTAGGGGGTGGAAGGAAAGGAGGGTTACAAAAGGGTCCTCCCTATCCATTGAAAAGTAAGAATTTTTTAATTACTTTATCCTCATTTGAGCTGGGCTTTTGGCAGTAAATGCTCACTCAAAAATAAAACCATTCAAAATGATAGCCATGTATGATGTAATGCAAGTTAAAATACAGTTTATTATTTGGGTAGAAGTGCCCTACCCCTCCACCCCCCTCTTCCCTGAGCCCAAAGCTGTTTGGCAGTTTGTATACATGCAATCGTGAAGCCACTCAAAATGATGGCTGTTTGTTGTACAGCCAGTTAAAAACTAATGTATCACTTGGTGGATATGCCCTACCCTCTACTATGCCCCCTGTCCCCAGAGAGTCCCAAAGCCGTATGGCAGTTATTTGCTCATACAAAAGTAAGCCACTCTAAATGATGGCCGAGTATGTTATAAACCAAGTTTAAAAGCAATGTATTATTTAGTGTGGGGAAGTGGGCCCTAACCCCTTCCCTCAAAGAGGGCTAAAAATTAGTTCTCCAATTAAGAGCTGTACAATTACCGTTACCGGAAGTTTTTTTACTCTTTTTTTTTGGACGAATTTAGCATTTTTGCCTACGGCTCTATTTGCCCTAGTCACATAAATAAAAAGTAAGTTCTTCCATTGCCCGAAATTATTTTTTAGCTTGTTGTTATTTTCCCTAATGCTATGATTGCCCTAGGCAAACCAGAAAATAAAAACCTTCTTCAAGATGTAATATTTGAAAGTAACAATTTGTTTGCTTTTTTTGTGATAACTTATAGTAGAAATAAATAGACATAAATCGGTGGAAATGTTATTAAGAAAAATTGAAAATAAGCTAACAGCGAAAATCATACACTAGAAATACCGTAGTTCAGTAAGCCACCTTTATGCACTTACCTTTCGTCGAAGTGGCATGACCCGGATTCGAACCGGATACCCAGTTCGCCCCCAGATCACTAGCATAGCGCCTTAATCGCTATGGCGACATCCTCCACTGGCATAAAGATAACTCACTGAACCCGTTATTGAGGTCACAACCGTGACCAGGGCTCCATTCGACCGAAATTCACTCGGCCGCAGAAAGGGAGCGGGAAGACAAATCATACACTCACAAGGCTCAATAAAGGAGAAATAAATAGACATAAATCGCTGGAAATAATATTAAGGAAAATTGAAAATAAGCCAACAGCGAAAATCATACACGTAGACAAAGTAACGTAGTTCAGTAAGCCACCTTTATGCACTTACGTTTCATCTGAGTGGCAGGACCAGGATTCGAACTGGCTTCCCAGTTCGCTCCCAGATCACTTGCATAGCGCCTTAATCGCTATGGCCACATCCTCCACTGGCATGAAGAATACTCACTGAACCCGTTATTAAGGTCACAACCGTGAACACTGACCAGGGCTCCATTCGACCGAAATTCACTCGGCCATAGAAATGGAGAGGGAAGACAAATCATACACTCACAAGGCTCAATAAAGAAGAAATAAATAGATATAAATCGCTGGAAATAATATGAAGGAAAATTGAAAAAAAGCCAATAGCGAAAATCATACACTAGAAATGAAGGTGGCTTACTGAATTACGTTATTTCTAGTGTATGATTTTCGCTGTAGGCCTATTTTCAATTTTCCTTAATATTATTTCCAGCGATTTATGTTTATTTATTTGTACTTTATTGAGCCTTGTGAGTGTATGATTTGTCTTCACTCTCCATTTCTATGACCGAGTGAATTTCGGTCGAATGGAGCCCTGGTCACGGTTGTGACCTTAATAACGGGTTCAGTGAGTTATCTTGATTCCAGTGGAGGATGTGGCCATAGCGATTAAGGCGCTATGCAAGTGATCTGGGGGCGAACTGGGTAGCCGGTTCGAATCCGGTTCATGCCACTCTGATGAAACGTAAGTACATAAAGGTGGCTTACTGAACTACGTTATTTCTAGTGTATGATTTTTGCTGTTGGCTTATTTTCAATTTTCCTTAATATTATTTCCAGCCATTTATTTCTCCTTTATTGAGCCTTGTGGTATGATTTGTCTTCCCTCTCTATTTCTATGGCCGAGTGAATTTCGGTCGAATGGAGCCCTGGTCACCTTAATAACGGGTTCAGTGAGTTATCTTTACGCCAGTGGAGGATGTGGCCATAGCGATTAAGGTGCTATGCAAGCGATCTGGGGGCGAACTGGGTAGCCAGTTCTAATCCGGGTCATGCCACTCCGACGAAACGTAAGTGCATAACTGAACTACGTTATTTCTAGTGTATGATTTTCACTATTGGCTTATTTTCAATTTTCTTTAATATTATTTCCAGCGATTTATGTCTATTTATTTCTCCTTTATTGAGCCTTGTGAGTGTATGATTTGTCTTCCCTCTCCATTTCTATGGCCGAGTGAATTTCGGTCGAATGGAGCCCTGGTCACGGTTGTGACCTTCATAACGGGTTCAGTGAGTTATCTTTATGCCAGTGGAGGATGTGGCCATAGCGATTAAGGTGCTATGCAAGTGATCTGGGGGCGAACTGGGTAGCCGGTTCAAATCCGGGTCATGCCACTCTGACGAAACGTAAGTCCATAAAGGTGGCTTACTGAACTACGTTATTTCTAGTGTATGATTTTCGCTGCTAGCTTATTTTCAATTTTCGTTAATAATCTTAAAGTGACAAAAGTGACAAAAAAATCAAATTCGTTAAGAAAACATTAGTTGGTGGCCATCATAAGACTAAAAAAAATTTTAAAAAATTATGTTAGCTTAAAGAAAAAAAGCCAGCTACGGTAATCGAATCCACGGTCACTCACACCACAGTCCACGACTGCACCACTGATCTTACTCTCACATGGAGGTAAAACAGCTTCCCATATCTTATAATGAATGCTAACTAATCTGTAAGCGGAAAACGCGACTTGTCGAGTTGTTAATAAGGCACGAATGTCCACAAATGCTTAAGGTGTTACTTTGGAAAGATAGCTTGGTCAACGGTTGTGTGTTTGTTTTCTCACCCGTTTTGAAGCTCTTAGTCCTCTTACAACAATACAGGACGACATGATCGCAACAATGAACGAGGACGAGGAGTGCTGGGATCAACAGAGGAGGCCTGGAATCCCGGTTCCCAGCACTCCACGAGGATCCCGGCCCCCGTTTGTGTTACATGAAAATTGGAAGAAAACAAACAAATGGGAGACGTTTTTATCATTTTTATTGCTTTGTAAGTACCTTTCACTATTTGCTTTCATCATTTTTTTTACTTGTTTGACCTCATACGCATTGTCCTTTCGTTCGTAGGTGAACAAGACGCAAACATTAGCGTCGAAAATTAAAATACTGTTGCTTTTTCATGTTCGCGTGAGTTTCTTGCCCAGTCCGAGGCCAACTGGATTAAATTTTCTCACCCACTCACACATTGGAAACTGGTTTTTCTTTTGCCCAGTCCGATGGGAACTGGATTAAATTTTAAACATATGTAATAAATTTACTAAAACAAATAAAAAACAACGAACAACAATTCACGTTACTCACAACATTGCAACCGATGCTTTACAAACGTTGTCTTTCATTTTATGACAAAAAGGAATTAGGCAACCGAATATTATCAATTAAATGTAGGAATATTTGAAAACAACACAATCTTAAATGTCGAAAAAAATCGGTCAAGAATTCATGTTAATTACAACATTGCAATCGCATTAAAAATTCTACGTTGCTCTTTTCGTTGTGTGTAGAATTGTGTCTTAACGAATATTCTACACAAAATTTCTTCTGGCTAAATGCAACAATGTATTCAACTCGTACTCACTTGCGCTCAACAATATACGTCGGACTAATAGCTTCAAATCAGGTGAGAATAAGGATATCGCCCGCTTTCCTCATGCTGGTATCCAAAAGGGCACTGCGCGCCCTCGACATTGTTAGATCCCAGCTCTCGGAAAGCTGGCGATATCCTACACTTCCATCGAAGATAGGCATTGTTAATCACCATGACGAGAGCAACAACTCCCTCGACCGACGGCCTTCGCCTACCTCCAGGCCATAGAGTTAGTTATACCACACTCATATGGTTCTCGGTGTGGATTCCGAACAATGAACCATTGTTACAAAGCCATTGTCGAGAGAACCCACTAGTGGATTCTCTGAGAAACCACTAGTGGGTTCTCCCAACAATGTAGCAATGAAATTTGGCAAACGAATAGTTACGTCGTTGTCTGAGGGGTTGTTTCAGTATCAAGCTAGAATGCAATGACACAAGCAAATTTTATGCTTATTCATGTTTATTTTTATTACTTTTTTGTTTTTGTGAGTTAACCAAACCAATTTACGAGTAATATATTTTTGGTATTCCTATCGATTTTACGTTAATTATTTGATTTGAAAACAATAATATAACACAACAGACTTATAAAATACAACATAAATCATAAATTAGACCACAAATCATAAAATACACCATAAATCATAACCAGCAACGTAGCCATGTTAACGATCAGCTGGTAAAGTATGCTGAAAACTAAAACAAACCAGTTCGTGGATAGCTCTCACCGTACCCGACGAAGGTTACCTCACAGAGAAGCCTAATGCTAGCTAAGCTGGCACAACCATCTGTCATATTTTAATTATTTTTAATTTAAATACAGAGCTTTAGATACATGTTTATTTGTTAATTTTACGTTATTTGCATTTGAAATACGTTAACATAATACAATAGAATCATAAAATACCTACAAGAACACTACAACCATTCAACACCAGTTCTAGTTTTAAATATTAATCAATTCTACTTGAAAACCAAAACAAATTAGTACGTGGATAGCTCCCACCCTACCCGATGAAAGTTGACTCTCAGAGAAACTTAATGCTAGCCATGTTGACACAACTGTCTGTTATATTTTAATTATTTTTAATTTATGTGTTAAATATAAGGCTTTCAAGTACATGTTTACTTATCGAACACGTGTACAGGTAATCAATAAATAAATCACCGCCGCCAGGAGCCAGGTTGGCGCCACAATCGATTTGAGAAAGATTTCGATTTGACTATAGGTGTATCACTTTTACGTGTTAGCTAGTGTCATAGTTAAGTCACTAAAAGATGAATTTAAATTTATTTAAGCTATCAAAATAATTGAACTACTTGGAACTTAAAACAAAATTTGGCAAATTGGAAACATTATGCTTCATTGAGGTGTGCTTCACAGCTCATGCAAAAAATGAAATAAATCAAGTTGGATTATTTCATTTTCCAACAGCAAATGTGAAGTCGAACAATAGGGCAAAGGGAGGGGTGAAATGGTTGGCGACAACCTCCTCCCAACTCGCCAGAAAAAAATAATAAAAACGAGCCGAGTGGGAATAAAAATCGCGGAGAATGGTTATTTGCTATTTCTTCAAAGCTTTGATGAGGCCATACCGTCCTGCACGGCCCCACCTTCTACTATACCGCGGGGGGGGGGGCTAGGGGCGTCATGAAATATTTTGACCCTCTCAAGGGGTGGGGAAGAAAACTGGAAGAAAAAGTAATTTTGGGGCCTCAAAAATGGCACTTTCAACAGTAAAAATTTTAAAATGGTTCAGGTTTGGGCGAAAGCTTCTCCCCAGACACCCCATCATGTCAGTGTTTAAAAGTTTTGAAGCTTTTAGTTCCATTACTGCAAGTATAGTTTTTACCAAGAACTTTGTAGAAAAGCCTTGGCACCTGTTTTCTTGGCTTCTTCTGTCTTTCAGGTACTGACTACGTTACGGATTTAGGTCCTGAACCAAACAGTGTGTATTCATCACACATCATACTTAATGTATGAATCTCGACAAGAGATGGGTATAAGGAATATTTTATATATATTTTATTTTAACCCAACATGTCTTTTCGTTAAAAACGTGACACGTTTCCGTGCAACTAATGGTAACTGTCGGTGTGGATAACTATTTACATAATTTGACTACAGCACCTATCTTCGCTACAGGAATAATCTGGAGACAGTTCCAATAGGTATACGATAAACATTTTTTTGGTGGGTCACATTATTTTTGGACCTTGATTGTTGGGGGTCAAGATTTTTCCAGGGTCTTGAAGGGGGGGATTATCTAAAGTTTGGTGGTCAGATTTTCATTTCCTTCCTCTGGCCATAAATAATGACTGGTGCCTAAAGCGAGAGTAAATATACATTAAAAATAAGGTGGTCACACGTTTTCTAGCTGGGTTGCAAAGCAAGGCGTGAAATTGGAACTCATCCCCCACCCCCGAAAAAAACTTGTTTACGTTGCTGATATGTCAAGTGTAGTTATTCTTCGCTTTAGGTCATAACTAGTAATTAAATTCGTGTTCTGTTTCGTTTGCTTCCTTTTTTATGCTTGTTGTTTTATTTCAGCACAAGAAGTGTATTTCGACGAATTGTTAGGAAGTTAATTTCAGCCGTTTCAAATTTGACCAAGCTAAAAATGTCAGGCTGTATTACCGCGACTTAGTTTACTCAAGTTGTGGTATGTAATAAAATTAACGCACGCATTTTCCTAAATGAGGTCGCCGTCTTGGAAATCTGACGCGGACAAGTAAATCTGAAGGAGCCATCCCCTGAACTGAAATTCATAATAATGTAACAGCTTTATTTTTTAGAAAGGCTAACACTGTATTGATATAGTTATACGGCTGAACACACAAACAACACATCTGTACTATTAAAAAAATATTAAAGAAAAATTAGTGACAAAGTGACTGGCACTTAGATGTACCATGATACAAAACAGTGATTGCAAATTGAAGTTCTGCTCAGTGATTAATGCCACAAACCGGATGCTTACATTGTAAGGAAAAATCTAGTAGGTAGATTATAAGGAGCCCACGCTGCTACCCTTCCCCATGTCCAACAAGCCTGCAATATTGTTTTAGCTAATTATGCAGTATCTTGCCATAAAACTAACATTACCAGAAATTCTTTTCCTAGTTTTGCGATTTTTCTGAAGAATTTGACTTTATTTTTTCGCTAAGGCTCTGTTTGCCCTATAGTCATATAAAAAACCCTCCTTAACAAAGCCATTTAACATCTTTTTGAATTTTTTCACTAAGCTCTGTGGATTAGTTTTTTATGAGCTGCCAAAGAACTACCAACAGATGTGTGTGCTAATTAGTACACGAATCTGTTAGTAGTTCTTTGGCAGTTTATAAATCAAAAACTAATCCACCCTGCTCAGTAAAAAAATTCAGGAGGATGTTAAATGGCTTTGTGAAGGAGGGTTTTATTTTTTATCTGCCTAGTTCAAACAGAGCCTTAGCAAAAAAAAGACAAATTCTTCAGAAAAATCCGAAAAAAGGGAAAAGAATTTCTGGTAACGAATATGTATAGACTTTTTCGAAAATTTTATTAAGAAATGTTTGTGCTCCATCCAAATTTCCTTTCCCGTGCTATTAAGAATGACAGTACTTAAGGTACCATTCATAGTAAGACTGACATGTCTACTTGCAATGGCTCAGTGGTAGGTTTCTGGTCAGCAGAGCAAGAGATTGTTAGTTCAAGTCTGCTTGCAAGCAATTTTTTCAAGCATCAAGGGATCCTGAGAAGGTCCTGTAAAGGATTGGGTAGGCGGCAGTTAGAGGGAGATAATTTAGAGGATAACTGAGGAAAATTGGCACCCCAGACATTGTTGTTAGCTTATTTTTTATTTTTTTTATTTCAGGCACATTTAGAAAGGTAGGGGAGCCAAGTAGGCCAGGCAATGTTGGGTACACTTTTGAACGTTTTTTGACTTAGGCAGGAGTTAAGAGGACCCACCAGATGATGTTGGTGTCAGTCTGACTGATTTGGGACTGTTTTATTTGGGTTTCCCCTCCAGCAATAACCCAAAATATTACACTTTTTTCAATGTTGGACCCATGGTACCTTGCTGCTACTCTTGCCCTAGACACCTAATCAGCCTGAAAGCCAAACACACACTGACTGGTCACATGATCTTGCTCAAAAACCCCTGGCATATTAATTTCCTTTTACACCTAACTACCCTTCACCCCTTGGAATTACAACCCAATTTCAAAACCTAAACATTGAAAAAATCGAACAAAATGGCCGCCTAATTTATGTACAATCAAAACTGACCAATGGCAGGACAAGAGACATATTTTTTACCAATGAAAACTTTTAATTCAATTTAGAAGAAACCATTCTTGGCGGCCATTTTTCTGACTGAAACAGAACAAAATGGCCGCCCATTCTGGCTACCTTATGTTAAGGCAGGTTACTTTCACTCCTTTCACACAGATTCCAGTTTGGTTCTGCAATAACATGCCAGCTACCAGTACCGAAGGTGGTGGGTTTGAACACCAGAGTTGCTGTTTTATTTCTTTCACTGCAAAGTCTACAGATGCTCAAATATCACCTTTATTTTCCGGTATCTTTTATGTGTTACATTTGGTTTTTGCATAAATCTCTGTCTTCCCTCTAAGAAGTCCGGGTTTCTAGCCCCAGAATCCCCATTTTTCCATGTCAATTTTAAGTATTCAAAGACAAAATGACTTCCTTATTTTCAAGTATCTTCGTTTATTCATGTTGGGTGTGTGGCTAAGGCACTACTCTTCGATCCTACAGGTCTTGGGTTCAATCCCCTGAATAGCTGTATTTTTTCTTGTCAATTCTAAGTGACCAAATACCAAATAATACCCACTTTAAAGTCTCTGCTATCTGTTGCAGTTGGGTGTATGGGTAAGGCTTTAGTCTTCACTCCCAGCGGTCCTGAGTTCTTCTATCCCCAGAGTGGCCATATTTTTTCCGCCCAAAATAACACCCTTATTTTCAAGTAAATTTTATTATTTTTAAGCTATTTCCAGAACTGTTTGCACTGTCAACACGTGGTAAGCAGCATTACATACCCCTCCAAGAGATGTTTCATATGGTGTACTTGATTTTAAAATTCATTAAAATTTGAAAAAGCTATACTTGTTACCAGAAATTTTTTTCCTCTATTTCTAAAGATTTTCTTATTTTTTATTTTTAAGGTTGTGATTGTCCCAGTCACTTTAAAAAAAAAACCCTTCAGCACAGTTCCATTTAATACTCAATTGGAAAATGTCAGCAAGCTAGGTTGAATAGTCTGTCTGTAATCTTATTCCAAGCAATTCTAACACATTCACATACTAATAGCATGTGAGTGTATTAGAATTCTTTGGTTACAAAGAGACTTTTCAATGTAGCTTGTTGAAATTTTGCATTTGGGCAATATATGGTGCTGTACCTAAAATTTTATTTTATTTTTTGACTAGTACAATCACAACCTGAAAAAAAAATCTCATATTCTTTAGAAAAAGTGAAAAAGAATTTCTGGTAACGGTACAACTTTTGAAATTTAACGGTTTTTGGTAATCAAGTACATCATTTGAAGCGTCTTTTTGAAAACTTTACAACGCTCTTTACCACATGTCGATAGCACAATCCGTTCTTGAGAAATCGTCAAAAAAGTCTATATAAGATCCGTTACCAGAAATTCTTTTCTTAGTTTGTGACTTTTCCGATGAATTTGACTTTATTTTTTCCCTAAGGCTCTGTTTGCCCTATAGTCATATAAAAAACCTTCCTTCACAAAGCCATTTAATATCCTTTTGAATTTTTTGAATAAGCTCTGTGAATTAGTTTTTTAGGAGCTGTTAAAGAATTACAAACAGATTTGTGTGCTAATTAGTACACGAATCTGTTTGTAGTTCTTTGGCAGTTTATAAAACAAAAACTAATCTGTGATGGGGTGTTTCAGAATCGAGTTACAATCAATAAACTTGAGCACAGAACCCTACACAAAACAAGCACTAACAATGCTGTGTTTGTGTGAACATTGTTGCACGCACAGTCGCCCTGTCAAGCTGCTGAATTAAAGAACATCAGAACGATTTATTGTTTGTTGCAGCCACGACTGGAACAATATGCAGTTTCTATAAGTTAGGATAACCAATGCGTCTTGGGAGTTCTGGCAACAATAACAAGTGGCTGCGCCACTCGTTGATTGTTGGCAGAACTCACTAGACGCTGTTGGTTATCCTATGCATATATTATGATCAGTGGGGGGCCAAGATGGCGCGCCCCATCAGACAAGCGCTACTTGAAATGAAAAAATCAGGACTTGTGACGCTGGATGAAGTGACTCGTGGGGTAGTATCAGCGGATAAGTATCGTGAGTTGTGGCAGGTGGCGGAAGAACTAGGTTTAGATGAAACTGACTGGAAATTGTATGGTGTTGTGGCTAGGGAAAGTGAAGATAGTCAAAATGTTGACCAAATGTCATCGGGAGATGCCAACATGGATGATAACAATGGGCACAATGGTAACAATACTGCTTTCAATACAACTGT
>JAHWFP010108073.1:18082-52939 GCA_023313725.1 Lithobius niger
TTCGCATCAGAGCCTGTCCGTGCGTAATGACCGCCGCCTGGAGCCAGGTTGGCGCCACCGTCGATTTGAGAAAGATTTCGATTGGACTAAAGGTGTTCACCACTGACAGCCAAATCAAATGCAACTTAAGCCGCCGCCGGCAGATTCGGGCCCTGTTATCATTTTTACGTGTTAGCTAGTGTCAAAGCTGAGGCACTAAAAGATGAATTTAACTTTATTTAAGCTTTCAAAATAATTGAACTACTTGAAACTTGAAACAAAATTTAGCAAATTGGAAACATTATTCATCACTGTGGTATGCTTCACAGCTCATGCAAAAAATGAAATAAATCAAGTTGGATTATTTTATTTTGCAACAGCAAATGTGAAGTTGAACATTAGGGCAAAGGGAGGGGGTGGAATGGTAGGCGGCATCCTCCTCCCCACTCGCCAGAAAAAAAATTTAAAAAACAAGCCGACTGGGAATAAAAATCGCGGAGAATGGTTATTTGCAATTTCTTCAAAGCTTTGATGAGGCCATACATGACGTAAGGGCCGGTCATTATTTATCACAGGAATGGGGAAGTCATGAAATATTTTGACCCTCTTAGGGGTGGGGCGTAAATATTTAGGTCCCATCAAGAGGGGAGGGAACAAAAAAACACAAACCAACTGGAAGAAAAAGTCATTTTTGGGTCTCAAAAACGGCACTTTCAGCAGTAAAATTTTTAAATGCATAAGCTTTGGGGAAAAAGCTTCTCCCCAGACCCCCCATCATGTCAGTGTTTAAAGGTTTTGAAACTATTAGTGCCATTACTGTAAGTATAGTTTTTACCAAGAACTTTGTTGAAAAGCCTTGGCACCTGTTTTCTTGGCTACTTCTGTCTTTCAGGTACTGACTACCTTATGGATTTAGGTCCTGAAGCAAACAGTGTATTCATCACACTTATTGTATGAGTCTTCACAAGAGATGGGTATAAGAAACATTTTATAGAACATGTTTAACCCAACATGTCTTTTCGTTAAAAATGAGACAAGTTTCCATTCAACTAATGGTAACTGTCGGTGTGGATAACTAATTACATAATTTGACTACAGCACTAATCTTCGCTACAGGAATAATCTACAGACAGTTGCAATAGGTATACGAAAAAAACACTTTTTTGGGGGGTGGGGTTACATTATTTTTGGACCTTGATTGGTGAGGGGTCAATATTTTTTCAGGGTCTTGAAGGGAGGGGTCATAAAAAGTTTGGTGGTCAGATTTTCATTTCCTTCCCCTGGCCATAAATAATGACTGGTGCCTAAAGCGAGAGTAAATATACAATAAAAATAAGGTGGTCACACGTTTTCTAGCTGGGCTGCAAAGCAAGGCGTGAAATTGGAACTCACCCCCCACCCCCGAAAAAAACTTGTTTACGTTGCTGATATGTCAAGTGTAGTTATTCTTCGCTTTACGTCATAACTAGTAATTAAATTCGTGTTCTGTTTCGTCTGCTTTCGTTTTTATGCTTGTTGTTTTATTTCTCTATCAGCACAAGAAGTGTATTTCGACGAATTGTTAGGGAGTTAATTTCAGCCGTTTCTAATTTGACCAAGATAAAAATGTCTGGCTGCAATACCGCGAATTAGTTTACTCAAGTCGTGGTTTGCTTACTTCTTATAATAAAATAACGCACGCATTTTCCTCTATTGGGTCGCCTTGTGGGAAGTCAGATGCGGACAAGTAAATCTGAAAGAACCATCCCCTGAACTGAAATTCATAATAATGTAACAGCTTTTTTTAGAAAGGCTTACACTGTCTTGATATAGTTATACAGCTGAACGCACTAACAACATTTCTGTACTATAAAAAAATATTAAACAAAAATGAGTGACAAAGTGACTGGCACTTAGATGTGCCATGATACAAAAAAGGGGCTACAGCGACTATCTAGTCACATTGGTCTTCTGCACAGGTACTCCACTTCCAATGTTGAGGCGTACACCTCTATCATGCACTACAACAGCTATCTCTATTATATAATCTAAAAACAGTAACCATCAGAATTGCCCGTTACAAATTCGTTAGCTTTTAAGCTTATTTCACGTTTTAGGCATAACAGGCCTAAACGCTGACAGTTATGTGCGCGGAGGCATACCGTGTTGTAAAAATGAATAGGCTTACTGTATACAATCCAAATCTCCGTTAGTTGCTACTTATGAAATTAAAGTTGTAAATTAGGCTGAAACGCTAATTTACAACTTTAATTTCATAAGTAGCAACTAACGGAGATTTAGATTGTATACAGTAAGCCTATTCATTTTTGCAACACGGTATGCCTCCGCGCACACAGTTACAGTGTTACAACGTAAAGCGCAACGTAGCCTAATATAGATCAGTGGTAGTAGGGAAGGGATAGGAGAAACGCTGCAGCAGCGACTCGTAGCAACTATTGACGTTGCCATGGTAACGTGATTTTAGATCTAATTTTCATTTTTTTGGCCTAATTTTTTTAACGGCAGTTTTAGTTTTGTAAATAGCAGATAGACCTAATGGAGAATTTGTTCGATCAGAAGCCTATTCATTCATGCAACAATGCGATAAGACTCTTTTAAACGAAGCTAAAATGTTTTTGTTTTTATGGCTGCGTTAACACAAATTTTTAGGAATTCACTTCGACGATGAAATGTTATTATTTAATTTAGTTATGTCGAAGAAGTCTTTAAGCTATGAGGCAACGATGTATTAATTTGCCATGTTATTTAACTAACTTTTCACACTGAATCGAACGTTGTAAACAGTGGTAGTCAATTTCTGGTATCGTTGCGAATTTGAAAAAAGCGACAAACGGAAGGACGGACGGACGGACGGACAAAGTCGTTGCAATAGTCTTCTCAGCCGCTACGGCTGTTCAGAAGACTAAAATTGGTTGCAAATTGAAGTGCTGCTCAGTGGTTAATGCCACAAACCGGATGCTAACATTGTAAGGAAAAATCTAGTAGGTAGATTATAAGGAGCTCACGCTACTACCCTTCCCCATGTCCAACAAGCCTACAATACTGTTTTAGCTAATTATGCAGTATCTTGCCAAAAGACTAACGTTACCAGAAATTCTTATCCTAGTTTTGTGATTTTTCTGATGAATTTGACTTTATTTTTTTCCTAAGGCTCTGTTTCCCCTATAGTCATATAAAAAACCCTCCTTAACAAAGCCATTTAACATCCTTTTGAATTGTTTGACTAAGCTCTGTGGATTACTTTTTTTATGAGCTGCCAAAGAACTACCAACAGATTTGTGTGCTAATTAGTACACGAATCTGTTAGTAGTTCTTTGGCAGTTTATAAAACAAAAACTAATCCACCCAGCTCAGTAAAAATTCAGGCGGATGTTAAATGGCTTTGTGAAGGAAGGTTTTATTTTTTAACTGCCTAGTTCAAACAGAGCTTTAGCAAAAAAAAAGTCAAATTCTTCAGAAATATCCGAAAAAAGGGAAAAGAATTTCTGGTAACGAATATGTACAGACTTTTTCGAAAATTTTATCAAGAAAGGTGTGTGCTCCATCCAAATTTCATTTTCCATGCTATTAATAATGACAGTACTTAAGGTACCATTCATAGTAAGACTGACATGTCTGCCTGCAATGGCTCAGTGGTAGGTTTCTGGTCTGCAAAGCAAGAGATTGTTGGTTTAAGTTTGCTTGCAAACATTTTTTTTCAAGCATCAAGGAATGACAGTGGTACCCCCAAATTTGATGTAAGTACATTCCTAATTTCAAGAGGTCCTGAGAAGGTCCTGTAAAGGGTTTGTTAGGAGGCAGTTAGGGGGTAGACAATTTAGGGAATAACTTCGGAAAATTGGCACCCCAGACAATGTTGTTGGCTTGTTTTTTATTGAATTTCAGGCACATTTATGAAGGTAGGGGAGCCAAGTAGGGCAGGCAATGTTGGGTACACATTTGAACGTTTTTTGACCATGGCAGGAGTTAAGAGGACCCACCAGATGATGTTGGTGTCAGTTTCACTGATTTTGGAATGTTTTATTTGGGTTTCCCCTCCAGCAATAACCCAAAATATTACCCTTTTTACAATGTTGGACCCACGGTACTTTGCTGTTACTCCTGCCCTAGACACCTAGTCAGCCTGAAATCCAAACACACACTGACTGGTCACATGATCTTGCTAAAAAACCACTGGCATATTATTTTCCTTTTAAAACCTAACTACCCACCACCCTTTGGAATTACAACCCAATTAAAAAAACTAAAACATTGGCAAAAGTCGAACAAAATGGCCGCCTAATTTATGCACAATCAAAACTGACCAATGGCAGGGCAAGAGACATAAGTTTTACCAATGAGAACTCTTTGTTCAATTTGGAAGATTCCATTCTTGGCGGCCATTTTCCTGACTGAAACAGAACAAAATGTCCGCCCATTCTGGGTACTTTATGTTAAGGCAGGTTACTTTCAATCCTTTCATACAGATTCCAGTTTGGTTCTGCATTAACATGCTAGCTTTCAGTACCAAAAGTGGTAGTTTCGAACCCCAGAGTAGCTGTATTTTTTCTTTCAATGCAAAGTCTACAGATGCTCAAATATCTCCTTTATCAAGTATCTACTCTCTATTGCAGTTGGGTGTATGGGTATGGCTGTAGTCTTCACTCCCAGAGGTCCTGAGTTTGATCCCCAGAGTATCCATATTTTTTTTCGCCCAAAATAAAACTCTTATTTTCAAGTATATTTTTTTATTTTTGAATATATTTACTGAATGGTTTCTGCTATCAACATTTGGTAAGCAGCGTTACATACCCCTCAAAGAGACGCTTCAAATGGTGTACTTGATTTTAAAAATTCATTAAAATTTGAAAAATATACTTGTTACCAGACATTTTTCTCCACTATTTCTAAATATTTTCTAATATTTTAATTTTAAGGTTGTGATTGTCCCAGTCACATGAAAAAAAACCTTCAGCACAGTTCCATTTAATACTCAAATGGATAATTTCAGCAAGCTAGGTTGAATAGTCTGTCTGTAATCTTATTCCAAGCAATTCTAATACATTCACATACTAATAGCGTGTGAGTGTGTTAGAATTCTTTGGAAAAGGATTACAAAGAGACTATTCAACCTAGCTTGTTGAAATTTTGCATTTGGGCAATAAATGGTACTGTACCGGAGGTTTTAATTTATTTTTTTGACTAGTACAATCACAATCTGAAAAATAAAAAATTTCAAATTCTTTACAAAAAGAGAAAAAGAATTTCTGGTAACGGTACAGCTTTTTCAAATTCTAACGGTTTTTGACAATCAAGTACATCATTGGAAGCGTCTATTTGAGAGCTTTACAAAATTCTTTATCGCATGTCGATAGCACAATCCGTTCTTGAGAAATCTACAAATCTTCACAATCCGTTCAAAGAAATCTTCAAATCTTCAAATCTTCAAATTTTCTATGGTTGCCCTATAGTCATATATAACCATCCTTCACAAAGCCATTTAATATCCTTTTAAATTTTTTGACTAAGCTCTGTGGATTAGTTTTTTTATGAGCTGTTAAAGAACTACTAACAGATTTGTGTGCTAATTAGTACACGAATCTGTTAGTAGTTCTTTAGCAGTTTATAAAACAAAAACTAATCGGTGATGGGTTGTTTCAGAATCGAGTTACAATCAATAGACAGGAGCACAAAACCCTTCCTTAACCAAACAAGCACTAACAATGCTGTCTTTGTGTGAAAATTGTTGCACGAACAGTCGCCGTGTCAAGCTTCTGAATTAAAGAACATCAGCACGATTTGTTCTTTGCTGCAGCCACTACTCGAACAAGTTTCTATAAGCAGGATAACCAACGCATCTTGAGAGTTCTGGTAACAATAACTCGCAACTCGCGCAACTTGTTGATTGTTTGCAGAACTCACTCGACGCCGTTGGTTATCCTATGCATATAATATATTGTTACACCAGAGAGTTAGTGGGCGTTCAGGCAGTATGAACTCTGTTAGACGTTGGCAAGACCTAGCTCGTTGGATTGGATGTTGGTGTCCTCTGTTGTTTTATAGTTCTTGTATAGGTTAAGTATACGTTAGGTTTTAGAATGGAGACTGTAGCGTGTTGGCTCATAGTCTCCGGTAAGAATAATAAATAAATAAATAAATAAAACATTCGCATCAGTGCGTAATCTCCCCCGCCAGGAGCCAGGTTGGCGCCACCGTAGATTTGAGAAAGATTTCGATTGGACTAGAGGTTTGCACCACCGACAGCCAAATCAAATGCAACTTAGGCCGCCGCCGTCAGATTCGGGCCCTGTTATCACTTTTACGTGTTAGTTAGTGTCAGAGCTGAGTCACTAAAAGATGAATTTAAATTTATTTAAGCTTTCAAAATACTTGAACTATTTCGAACTTGAAACAAAATTTTGCAAATTGGAAAGATTATGCTTCATTGTGGTGAGCTTCACAGCTCATGCAAAAAAATGAAATAAATCAAGTTGGATTATTTCATTTTGCAACAGCAAATGTGAAATCAAACAGTAGGGTAAAGGGAGGAGGCGGAATGGTAGGCGGCAACCTCTTCCCAACTCGCCAGAAAAAAATAAAAATACAAGCCGAGTGGGAATAAATTGCGGAGAATGGTTATTTGCTATTTCTTCAAAGATTTGATGAAGCCATACATGATGTAAGGGCCGGTCATTATTTATTGTGGGGGGTGGGGAGTCATGAAATGTTTTTACTCTCTCAAAGGGTGGGGTCGTAAATATTTAAGGTCCCGTCAAGAGGGGTGGGGACAAGTACACAAAGACCAACTGGAGTAGGGTAAAATACAATATTAAGTCAGTTATATACCCCCCAATTCCGGTCACCTGATAAAAGTGGGGGTTAATGGCGTCCTTCCATTTTTCATCAATCTGGAGGACCACCTTTTTTCCGGCTCTCGTCGATCTAGAGGAAGGTGGGGTGCTACGATACCACTGCCTGATAAAAGTGGGGGTAATGATGCACTTCCGGTCGCCTGATGAAAAGTGGGGGTGTCCTTCATCAATCTAGAGGACTACCTTTTTTTGTCAATCTGGAGGAGGGTGGGTTGTTACGATACCGGTAGCTCACCTGATCAAAATGGGGGTAATGATGCATTTCCACTCAACTGATGAAAAGTGGGGTTCATCAATCTGGAGGACTACCTTTTTTCCTGGCTTTCGTCGATCTGGAGGAGGGTTGCTACGATGCCATTTCCGATCAAAATAGGGATGCACCTGATGAAAAGTGTGGGTTCATCGAACTGGAGAAAGGTGAAAACTTTTTTTTGGTTGTTTTTTCCGTATTCGTCAAGATTGTGGAAAAGTGCCCTTCATTCGTCGATCCGGACCTTCTATTACGTCAGTCACGAGATCAAAGTGGGGGTAATGATGTAACTTCCGGTGGCTTCCGTCAATCTGGAGGAGGGATGTCAATCTAGAAGAGGGTGCCTTTTAATACCTTTTTCGTCGATCTGGAAGGAAACTTTATTTGTATCCCGCATATTTTTTAGACTCACCTAGGGAAGAAAAGGAATTGTAGGGATATGAAAAACTGTTTTCTTAATATAATAAAAGGAATGAAAAGTTTTATTTCTAGAAAAAGAAAAATTAATTCAAAATCGTAGTTTACGTGTACGTATTGTGGAAATGTCTACGCAACTCGACAACAATTGATCCATCATTTTCCCAACCACCGATCCAATATTCGACCAGAGTGTTTACTCTTCGAAAATGAGTTGAAAGATATTGAAGGCGAAGGAACTTGCAAGTTGGTGCATGATGATACGCATCGAATTTATTTCCGCAAAATTGAATATCTCGATTCATCGCTAGCGCTCAATTTACTGTATTGTCCGCTCAAATTTCTTATTACGACTTGCTTAGATCAACTGACCAATTGTAAATTTCAATTATGTTTAGAAGCAGATTTTAGCAGGGATTCCAACACAGTGTGAGCCTATTTCTGGTCCCTATACACAGCTATTTACAACGAATCTAACGTGTCGAAATCTTGGAAGATGCTTGCAAAAAGATACAACAGTCCGTCGAAACTTTCGAAGAAAAAGGTAGTGGTTGGCGCTTTTTGAAAGTTCGGGATATAACCGTAAATTGGCAAAAATCGATCCTTTTTGCCCTAGTTCTTTCTTACCCTTGCCGAGTGCATTACGCAAGAAAAGGAAGTTATAGTGAATGTGGAAAATTCTGACGAAAAATGCTTTCTGTATTCAGTTTTAGCCACTAAAATGAAGTGCTACGAAACCGAGACTAAATATTACGAACCATTTTTGAATACCATAGACCATTCCAAGTTGACGTTCCCCGTGAGTCTACGGCAAATTGATTCCTTTGAACGAGTCAACAATTTGTCCATTAACGTAATTTCTTACAAGGGATCGATAGGATTACACCCGGTGAGAGTGAACAAAAATATGGAAGGAGAAGTAATTGACCTGTTACTAATAGCTGACGAAAACGGAAATAATCATTACTGCGCCATCCTCGATATTGATAGGGTACTCCGATTTCGAGGTGTTGGTAGTAACAGGCAATTTTACTGCTGTAACTGCTTCGCTGCCTTTGGTAAAGAACAATTCATGATGGAGCACACCAGTAAATGTGTGAGATTGAATAGGGCGCAAGTACTCACTTTCTTACCACCCGGTGCCAACACGTTAAAATTTCTACACTACGATAGACGCAATCCTCATCCTTGGGTAATTTATGCAGATATCGAATGTTTGCTCCCGTGCAAACTAGTAGTACCGATCCATCCTTGAGTTCGTCTACTAAAGTCAGTTTGTATTTGCCTACTAGTTTTGGCTACGTCGTTTTTGGTCCAGAAAATGAAATTGTGAATCAAAAATTCTAACTCGGCGAGGACACGGTGGATAAGTTTTACGAATGTATGAATAGCGAAATTCAAAAGTTTGCCACGATTATCTCACGACCGAAACATCTGATGATGACTGCCGATGATGAAATTCGGTTCTCGAAAACCGATACTTGTTACTACTGCAACAAAATCATCGTCTCCTATAAAGTGAGAGATCACTGCCACTTCACGGGAAAGTTCAGAGTGCTTCTCACGTAAAATCTGGAAGCTAGGACAATAAATACTATCCCAGTCGTCTTCCATAACTTGGAAAGCTACGATATGCATCTACTGATTTCTGCAACGAAAAACTTCCCTTCGGGAGTAGACGTTCTTGCTAGAAACACCGAGCGTTTCATGAGTATGACCATTACGCGGTACTTTTCCTTCGCTGAAAAGGACCTTTCGGTAAGGTTGCAATTATTAGACAGTTATAGTTTCGTATCTTCCTCACTCGAAACTTTGGCTAAAAACCACAAGAAAGATCGACTTTTCCCCATCTTAAAAACTGCTCTCGATTCGGTAGACTGGTTCGCGCCAGGAGCGAAAAAGGAAAAAATCTTGGATTTATTGACGCAAAATGGTCACTACCCGTACGAATACGTGCAGTCTATGGATGTATTTGAAGACCAGAAATTACCTCCTAAAGCGGCATTCTTCTCCTTTCTACGAGGCGAAGGCATCACCGACACAGAGTACGATCACGCAACATCAGTTTGGAAGTTGCTGAAGGAGAAGGTTTTTAAAAAATTACCATCTCGTATATCAGATGATCGACGTGTATCTTCTAGCTGACATATTTCAAACTTTCAGGGAAACTTGCTCGGTCAATGATGGCATAGATCCTTGCAACTACGTATCCACACCAGGGTTTAGTTGGGCAGCTGCATTGAAAAAAAACAACGCCGAACTAGAACTGTTTACGCACGGAGGAAAGCATAACTTTATAACTTCCAGTATCAGAGGTGGAACAACTTTTGTGTCGAAAAGGCACTCAATTGCCAATAACAAATATCTACCAGATACCTATGACGACAATTTACCTAGTCTGTATCTAGTAGATTTGGATGTCAACAACTTATACGGGCTAGCCATGACGGAATTCCTTCCCTACGATCGATTTAGCTGGCTGACGAGGAAAGAAATTCTCGAATTTTGCTTGGCGTCGGTCGAAAAAGATTCGGAATACGGTTATCTATTGGAAGTGGACTTGGACTAACCACCAGAGCAACACGACGATCACAACGATTATCCTGTAGCACCGGAAAAGTTTAAAATAATGCTAAAACTTGTGTCTCCTTTTATGAAAGAAATGACAGGAAACAAGAAGATTCTTTCTACTTCCGAACTGCCGACCAACCTGCTCCCGAAGAAAAACTACGTAGTTCATTACAGGAATTTACAATTCTACTTGAAACACGGTGTAATTTTGTAAGGTATCCGCAGAATTCTAAAATTTCGTCAGAAGCAATGGCTAAAATCCTATATAGACTTTAACACCGAGAAGCGTCAACTAGCTACGACGACGTTCGAAAAAGACTTTTTCAAATTGAAAAATAATTCGGTATTCGGAAAAACCATAGAAAACAAATCGGAGTGTTTATCCGTTAAATTGACCACCAATCCAAAAAAATCAATCAAGTACAGCACACTACCACACGCGGATTCCTTTAAAATCCTCAACGAAAATCTCTTACAGGTAAACTTGAAGCTTCGTAATGTCAAGTGCGACTTACCGACTTACTCCGGTTTCTGCATCCTCGAACTTTCCAAACTTACGATGTATGAATTGCACTACGAGTTTATGCGTCCGAAATACGTAGGCCGTGCGCGTTTACTTTTCACAGACACCGACAGTCTGTTCAATGAGGTAGAGACTGACGATTATTATCGGGATATGGATAGTGAGCTAGATAGATTAGACACCAGCAATTACGATCCGTCGCATCCTCGATACAGCGTTAAAAACAAACAAGTCCTAGGGAAAATGAAAGATGAAATGGCCGGAGTCCTGGTGAAAGAATTTGTAGGTTTGAAAGCAAAAATGTACTCATTTTTAGTCGGGGAAGACAGTGTTAGAAAGTAAAGCGTTTATCCAAAAAAGTCTCTGCCACAAAGACTACAGAAAAGCGCTATTTTCAAAAACATCGTCGATAGCCACGTGGAGGAGCATTCAAAGTAAGGATCATCAGCTCGCCACGGTTGAAATTTCAAAATCATCCGTATCTCCCTACAACGATAAGAGAATCGTGTTGGATGATGGAATACATACGTTAGCGCACGGTCACTACAGAACCAGCATACCGCACGATTTTGTAGATAACATAATCGACCCGATGGAGGATGAAGAAGCTGAAGAGCGTGCTTCACTGGTGAAAGAAGAGGAGGAATCAACCTATGAAATACCAAGACGAAGCGAAGAAGAAAAAATGGTGACTAATAAGAATAAAAAAGCCGCTGCTTTTCGTAAGAAACGTGCAACAGAAACTACGGAAGAGAGAAAAGCTAGGTTGTGTAAAATGGCCGGCGCTTTTGCTAAGAAATGTGCGACAGAAACTGCTGAACAGAGAAGAGATAGGCTGGAGAAAATGGCCGCTGATAAAAGAAGAAGAAAATTGATGTAATAAAACGGGTCTAAAAAAATGCCATACCAAATTGGTACGAATATTTTTTCCACATTTTTGTAGACACGGACTTATTTAGACGGGTCAAAGGTTGCTAATGTTATCGGTCCAACTATTAAATTTTGAATCGTATCCCTTCCACTTGACAAAGTAGAGCATTTTTCCATCTTTTCTTTTCTTCTTACGTAGTACTTTTTCTACTAAAAACAAGTCCGGAACGAATGTTTTTAGAATTTCCAGTTCATAAGAAACCTCTGAGAATAGGTTTGCCTGAATCGTATTTTAAAAGGTAAGTTACCAGATCAGTTTTTTGCACTTTGCGAATCGTGAAAACTTCGTTGGTAAAATTTTGGAGATATCCTTTATCGAAAATTTTTTTTGACTTTAGAGATCTGACTTTATTTCCTACGACAAACATTGGTTTTTTTTAGACGGTCCTTTAGATTTTCCACCTCTCAGCAACGGTTCGTGCCGCCTGGCTACTTCCCTCGGTTTCAACTTCGTAATAGAATGGACGGTGTCGTTGTACTGGGAAACTAACTCGTCGATAATATCTACCCATTTATAATTTCCCCGCCCGGTGAATCTTTTCCACATCCGAGTTTTCAGGGTTCTGTTGAATCGTTCTACCACACTCGCCTTCATCTCTGAGTGTGTAGAGTACATGTTGATGTTGAGACACTTCAGGAGTATTTTGAAGTCTTTATTGTAGAACTCGCTACCTAGATCGACTTGTAAATTTTTATGGGGTGTCGCTCATACGAGTATTTTCTCGAAAGCCTCGGTAACGTTTATACCGGATTTAGATTTAAGGGGAATAGCCCAAGCAAACTTGGACATAACGTTAATACAGGTTAATAGGTAGTTACACCCTTCTTTAAGTTTAGCGTAAGGTATCATTTCCACCAAGTCAGCCTGCCATAGATCGTTCAGGCCCAGTACAATCCCTTTCCGTCTCGGAAAATTTTTTGGAGCTGGTTTGTGAAGCTCTTTTACGAGTTGCTCCATTTTTTTTATTATCCATTCCAAATCTTAGTTTCGTTTTCATGATCTTCTTAACGATCGAAGCGGCTAGTTTCTCCCGCCACGTCAGAAAAGGATCGTCTCTCACTCTTTGAGCTTTGGAAGCGAGAACTTCACCGGCGACGTGCCAATCTTTTAAATCCGAGCTCTCTGAGTAAGCTATATCGTGTCCTTTGCACACTTCGTCTAGTTGCTTAATCCCAGGATCTCCTCGAGTCAATCTTTTTTCCAGTTTGGTTCCCGGACCAAAGTATTGGTAGCCGGGCAAATGCAGTTCGAGCGGTAACGCGTCTATGATTTTATTTACGATTCCTTTCCCAGATTTGATAAAGCAAGCTCTTTTCATTCCGCATACTTCGCAAAACACAACTTCTATTTGTCTGTTATTTTTTCCGGTTATAATAACGGACGGCTCGGGGCCGTTAGCTGTGAGACACCTACATTTGACGCAGTACCTCATCTCGATAGGTCTTTTGTTTTATACGTTTTAATCTAAACCTAAATTTTGATAGGCCACCCTTTTCTCTCGCACAGTTATGATTTGTCTTTCCTGTATTTCCGATAAAATTTCTACAATTTCGTTTCTATGCCCGTCGTGACCGGCCGATGCAGACTCGTACAAAAGCCTGAGCCTCTTTATCAAGTCGTTAGGATCGTCCTAATATTTATAATCTACTCTGCTACCCGCCTTTTTAACCATACCACCCCCTTTTTTCTTAGATTTTTTCTTCATATCCTCCCAAATCTGTCGAACCATCGTTACGTACTTGGTGCTGCGATTAGATTTGGGCTTACGAGTTTTTGAATCGTTGTTGATAAAAATGGCGTCGGTATTTTGTAACATGTCCGCGTATGCTGCTTTAACTTGCGGTGAGTAGGAGGCTTCTTTCAAATCTCTAGAAACTAGCAAACTCCAACGCCCACGTCTCCCCGTATACTACTTCCCCCGACAACTATATCATTTTCAAAAATTTTAACCAATTTATTCCCCATGGTAAGCTCGCCTTTTTTCGTGCCGTACTGAAGTCTGAATACCGAATCAGTTTCCTTGGGATTTTCGAAAAGTTTTGTCAAGAAATACGCAGCCGTTGGTCCGATAATCTGACCGGGTAACAAACTATTGAGGGACCGGAGAGTTGGCATGTAGGGAAGCTCCGGGGGAGTGGGGGGGGGGGTATAAATATGTTTAGCTTGCACTGCGGAATATGAGGGGGTAACTTTAGGACCGGTGCTCGTAGAGGTGTATTGGAAATTTGCATTATATTCGGCGAGACTAATACTGGGATTCTGACTAGGAGTAGTGGCATCGGAAAGAGTCAACGATAAATCCGATTCGTATTCATCACTTTTTAACTCTTCACTTTCTACCGCTTTAATCGGAGTAGTTTGCGTGGTTAGAGTGTTTTTTAATCAGAACACCGAGACCCGATGACAGGGTGCTTACTACAGGTTAAAAAAATTATTGTAGCGATTCTCCTTGCCCTCTCTCGCCCAAACGTCGATTTAGAAACTGTTTAGTTGAACGTTTTTTGAGTTTTGCGATTTCTCGTTTCGTCTCCATTCTTTTGTTTAATACGTAAAAACGAACGTTTGTATCTCCCCTCGTTTAACGTTTTGTTGATTAGTAAAAACCAATAAGGCTTTTTCCAAGACGTTCTACACATTGTTTTAAAGTCCGAAAATTCCATGTCGGGGTCAACGTGATTTTCGTAAACGTGTTTCAAATTTAACTCATCCACGGGGAAAAGAATTAATAAATTTGCGTTGTCTCTTACCACTTGTTTAGGAATTCTTGTGTAGGACTGACTGCAATAAAAAACGTCGGCGTTTTAATGACGTCCTTGAGCGAAATAACGTTCGATGTTTTTTTGTTTGTCCAAAAGGCAATCGCCAAAATTATCAGGTTTCGAAAATTTGGGTCAAGTTCTTAGGCGGAATTAAATCAATTTGAGAATCGTGAAAAAATGCTACGTTCCGTCGATTTTTTTCCTCAATTTCGGTAAATACAGACTGCAAAGCTTTGTACTCTGGTTGACATAAAGTTTTACTGTAACTATATAATCGATCATAGTCGAGCCATCTTTCGTTACTGATGAAATTAAACAGCAAGTTAGTCTTTCCACAATTCGCGGGGCCTATAATTAGACATCTGATATTCAAAGGTAGGAACGGATGATTTTTTTGGTTCTTTCTTTGGTACAAAAAAGTCGTAGTTTTTAATTTTCATTGCGTTTTTTTATTTATGCATTTTTGTTGTTTACGGAGATACCAAACCCATAAAGGCTTCTTCGGTAAATTTATTGGAAGTATCGGAATGAGCTACTCCAAAATCTATGTTGCACCATAATTTCACGTTGCTGGGAGACTTGTCGGTGACATACAACGCGGCAATTTTCCCAGTGACTTCCGTCAGATTTAAAGCGTTGAAAGATGGCAAGTTAAACCACGGTTTGTCAATAACATTTTAATTAAGTTTTCCTTTAGTTTTGTGAATATTCTCGTACACCCAAGTTCTAAGACAGAGTGGTTTGTCTCCGTTACCCTCGTTCGCCTTTTCGCAAGAGGAGTAACAGGAAGAAGCCGAATGCATAGAATTGGGATAACTGAACGTAGTCAAAGACACTGGTTTTTGATCGTCAAAATCGATATCTAGTTTCGTACAGATGTACCGTTTAAGATTTTTCAACAGTTGTTGAGTTTCCGGGTCGTTAGGTGAAATCCACCCTTTATATTTTGATTTTTCGTCCGAAACGGGAGTCCCCGAACCCTTTAAATCCTTTAATTGTACGAAAGGAGACAAAGAAAACTTTACGCCATTTTTAATCTTTGTACCATTCTCGATTTTAACTTTCAGCAAGTTTTTTTGCAAGAGATTGGAGAGATTCATTTGCCAGGATGGTTGAGACATCACGGTTATTCCTTTTATTATATATACGTTTTTTGAAAGTTTAAAAAAAGGATGTCGGTCAACAAATTTGGACAACCGTTGAAAAGAGCGAGAGAGGATGATTCGATCGGAGTCGGTCCGAGAGGTGAGCCAGGACTAGGATATGTTTTTACCCCCGAAAACAACTACGATATGCAAAGCAAGTGGTTAACTAAAGTAGGAGCCGCTATCGAACCCGAAGACGCCATCAATTATTCTCAGATCGGTACTCTGACAACCGACGTTCAGAAACTTAAAACCGATTTCTCCGACGAATTGGCTTCCACCATCGAAAAAAACACGTTGTACGTAGACGGCACGCTGCAGACGCGGCGACAAAAGTGTACTTCGACAGGAATTGCATATTACAGGATGAGTA
The DNA here is from genome assembly GCA_023313725.1 of Lithobius niger. Lineage (NCBI taxonomy): Eukaryota > Metazoa > Arthropoda > Chilopoda > Lithobiomorpha > Lithobiidae > Lithobius > Lithobius niger. The sequence continues at coordinate 33,882 of JAHWFP010108073.1, forward strand.
AAAAGTATACTTCAACGCAACTAACAAACCGATAAGAAATCTAAGCGAACCTACTTTACTGAGTGATGCCGCAACAAAAGTATTCGTCGACAGCAATTGCGTGATACAAGACGATCAGAAGGTATACTTCGATGCCTCGAACAAACCGATTAGATATATAAGCGAGCCTACTTTACCTAGTGATGCGGCTACGAAGAAATTTGTGCACGAAAATTGTTTCATGATAATCAGTTTCTGTATGAAAAGCCCTTTGCATAAAGAAGGTGACTGGTTCGTCAATTCCGGATCTATCGCGAACTACATAAGTACAAGTTCTGGTTTAATTCGTAAAGCAATTTTATACTGCAACGATCCGAGCGTAGAAGTTATTGTTAAATGTATAGCGGGAACGAAAACCTTTCTCATTACTAAAACGAGGGAAGCGCATTCGACGACTACCGTTTTTAACATTCCTAACGAAATGGAAAAAGACTCCGCCATCGTGGTACGCACGGTGAAGGATTTTGTAACGGAAGACGTTTATTTCCAGTTGGATTTGCACGTCACTTTTCAATAGATTTCATTTTATCTAAAACGGCTTCGTAATTACGAGTCTTAGAGAAGGCGCTAAGGAAAAATAAACAAAAGTGCTCGCACCAAATCTGGTCAAAGTTTTACACGCGTTCGTAATTGTATTTAATTCCTGGTCCCAAATAGTTAACCACGGACCGGGGAGGACCCATGTTGCCGAAACTATCGAAACAACAGGGTTCGCCAGAAATGGTAGAATAGGCTACCCAGTGACTTCCATCTCCTTCATTGAAATCTTCCAAGTTTACAATTCCGTTTTCACCAGTAGGCGTAAGTTTTAAAGGAAGCGTGTCTTTACTAAAAGTACCTCTAAATTTCGGAATTTTCATTACTCTAGCCAATCGATTTAAATCATGGTTCGTTAAAGGTTTACCAAAGTCGATTAAATCCTGGGTGGTCTTAAGTAAAGATCTTTGCCACGGGACATTTTTTTTTTCTTCTTGCCGGAACCTTCCACTTGCTTATGATGTCGCACAAGTTCAGCTAGAATTTGTGCGTCATTTTGTGTTTTTTTTTACGGCAGATACCACCCCCGCGGTCCCTCCCGCTAACCCACCAATTCCGGCCAAAATCGGCCCTAGCAACGCCAACGGCAAACAGCCACCTTTCTTTTTTCGCGATCTAGTTTTAAGCGCCATATCTTTTTTATTAATAAACAACTTCGACTTTGCCTCTATCCAACTTTAGGTTCATTTTCCTAACACCAATGAGCAGAGCGTGACAGACAGTGTTAGCTGGCACCGCTGCTCTAAACTTCAGTTTGACTTGTACATCCACGATTCCGGATTGAAGCCTCTTGGACTGTTTGGAGCAATCCAACACCACGAGTGGATAGGCTTTCTTGAACTGAAGCAAGTCGAAACTTAAATCATTGGTGTCGTAACACAGCTGCCTAAATTGCTGCGCCATTCTATACAAGCCGACATACTCTCCAGTAGCAAAATTAGTATTCCGATCGAGAAACGGATATCTTTCGGAATTTAGAGTCACGTGAGCGTCTTGCAAACAACAGTGGTCGAACACGGCCGGATTTCTACCTAAAGCGTCCTGTCTGTTTGTTTGAAAAGCTAGAACTATCCACCTAGGTTTTTCAACAGCGGAAGTAGTCAGCACACGCCAGGTGAAGTTTGTATTTTGAGGGAGCTCGCAGCTACCGTAATGCCAGTGTCTAAATCCTAAATCCATCGTAGTTCCGTTGTCTATGAGATTGTAAAGTTTAAGTTTTTGATCGTCCGATGCGGTAACGTGAGGGACAAGCCATGAAAAACTACTGATAACAACTTTACCATTGGCCGCTGCTGCAGCTTTGAAGATGGCATTTGTATAGCTGGTCCTCAATCAAGTGACACGTGTTTAGTTCCATAAATTAGCTTGTCGTAATTTTCGAAAAATCCCATGATGTCTTTCAAGGGAATGGCGAATGTAAAATTTCCTTTGGGAGTTGTTTCAACGATGATGGACGCATGCTGCTGTTTGAAACCCAAGTTGTCGGTCAAATCAGCAGCGACAGAAGCTGCACTATTCAATGCCCAGCACTGACGAGCAATGCCGGCTGTTCCGCCGATTCGTAAGAGAGCAGCCCTTTCATTAGGGTACCGAATCTCGAATAATTTAACTCGTCTACTTGTTTATCACCTAGATGATATTTTATATTAGAAAACAGGAACATGGGAGCATTATTAATCAACGTCGCTGCGTCAACATCGGCGTAAGCCGAGTCATCGTGCTTCAGCAACCTGCCTTTAATCAATAGGTAACTGTTGTCAATGTGCAGAAATAAATCTTGGTTTTCCACGTGTATTCGAATTTCAGAATTTACGTTGTTGAGATTCGTACCGACAATGGGATTATATTCGTGATAGATTCGATCAACGAGTCGTACAATAAAGGTTCATTGATTTTTAAATAGTCTTCTACGACGCTCATTTTCTAGCCGTTGTTATAAATTTGATGAAAACTTTGTTTCTAGGCGTTAAACTGCTCGTGTTTTTATTATTATAAAAATTCTTACGAAAGAATCCTTTTCCTTTTATTCCAAACACGAGCATCTTATCTTTTTTTTTATTTTTTAGATTTTAAATGAAGTCGAACCGTGAGGGTCTCGCCATTCAGATTCAACGGCTCGTTGGTCTAAGATGTAAGCCATACTCTTATACTCCTGATTAAGTTCATAGTAATGGGTAAATAGATTAAATTATGCGGAGACTCGATGAATTTGAAAACCGGAGGCGAATTTGGATAGAACGAATATAAAGTGGGTTGAGTGTCACCATTTACGTAAGAATTGCCAATGATGTCAACGTTGTTTTGACTTTCTCGACTCCTCAAGTAGATTCCTAAATGAAATCCCAAAACTCGAGCCAAGCTTTTTTCACCCGTAAAGGCTATTCCGTATTTTTAATCGTTAATAATCAAGTTGGTTCTCAAAGAGTTTACGTTAGGAAGAATCGAATGGCTTTCCTGTCATGACCATTTTGATCTATCGAGTTTTTCAGAAATTTATTCAAATCTTCAATTTTGTAAGTTCCAGGGGTGACTACCACTTTCTGCCAAGTTATACCAGCATCTGCGGTGTATTTAATTTCGTTATTTTGTGACTTGATGTTGTATGTGTTGTTATACGTGTCTAAATTAATAAGCGCCAATTCGTAGCTTTTTTCAGGATCCAAATGAATCGGAGTATTTAGATTAAATGTCAAGTCAGAATCTTTGCCAGTGAGTATAAAAGAACAAGAGTCCATTTCGTTTTTTTAATTCACTTTTTTCATCCGCTAAACAGTGTCATATGAGGTAGCAAAAAGCACTTTCCGCACTGCTCCAGATAGAAGAAATAAGGCCCAACAGATCGACGAAAACGAAAAAAGGTTGTAAACCCCCACTTTGATCATGTGAACGGAAGTTACGTTATTACCCCCACTTTGACCCCGTGACCGGAAGTAACGTGGTCCAGATTGGCAAAAACGTATGAACGGTAGTAAAAGGCGCGATTCCACCCTCCGCCATCTTGATGATTATAATAAAAAAAGGTTTATCAGGCGATCGGAAGTGGTATCGTAGGACCCTCCTCCAGATCGACGAAAGCCGAAAAAGGTAGCCTCCAGTTCGATGAACCCACACTTTTCATCAGGTGCATCCCCATTTTGACCGGAAGTGGCATCGTAGCAACCCTCCTCCAGGTCGACGAAAGCCGGGAAAAAAGGTAGTCCTCCAGATTGATGGACCCTACTTTTCATCAGGTAAACGGAAGTGCATCATTACCCCCATTTTGATCAGGTGAGCAGTATCGTAGCAACCCACCCTCCTCCAGATCGACGAAAAAAGGTAGTCCTCTAGATTGATGAAGGACGCCCCCACTTTTCATCAGGTGACCGGAAGTGCATCATTACCCCCACTTTTATCAGGTGAGCAGTATCGTAGCAACCCACCTTCCTCTAGATCGACGAAAGCCGGAAAAAAGGTAGTCATCCAGATTGATGAAAAATGGAAGGATGCCATTAACCCCCACTTTTCATCAGGTGAGCGGAAGTGCATCATTACCCCCACTTTTATCAGGTGACCGGAAGTGGGGGTATATAGCTGACTTAATATCGTATTTTACCGTACTAACTAGAAGAAAAATTCAATTTGGCCTCAGAAACGGCACTTTCACCAGTAAAAATTTAAAAATAATCAGCTTTGGGGTGAAAGCTTCTCCCCAGACCCCTCATCATGTCAGTGTTTAAAGATTTCGAAGCCATTAGTGCCATTACTGCAAGTTTAGTTTTTACCAAGAACTTTGTAGAAAAGCGTTAGCACCTGTTTCCTTGGTTTCTTCTGTCTTACAGGTACTGAGTACGTTACGGATTTATGGCCTGAAGCAAACAGTGTATTCATCCCACTTATTGTATGAATCTCGACAGGAGATGGATATAAGGAACATTTTATATACCATGTTTACCCCAACATGTCTTTTCATTAAAAACTCGACATGTTTCTGTGCAACTAATGGTAACTGTCAATGTGGATAACTATTTACTTGACAACAGCCCTAATCTTCGCTACAGGAAATCTGCAGACAGTTGCAATAGGTATACGAAAAAAAATTTTTTGGGTGGGGAGTCAAATTTTTTTTGGATCTTGAATGGTGGGGAGGGGTCAAGATTTTTCCAGGGTCTTAAAGGGGGGGTCATCTAAAGTTTGGTGGTCATTACCTTCCCCCGGCCATAAATAATAACCGGTGCCTAAAGCGAGAATAAATATACATTAAAAATAAGGTGGTCACACGTTTTCTAGCAGGGAGTGCAAAGCGAGGCATGAAATTGGAACTCCCCCCCCCCCCCGAACAAAAAAACTTGTTTCCGTTACTGATATGTCAAGTGAAGTTATTCTTAGCTTTAGGTTATAACAAGTAATTAAATTCGTGTTCTGTTTCGTCTGTTTCCGTTTTTATGCTTGTTGTTTTATTTCTCTATCAGCACAAGAAGTGTATTTCGACGAATTGTTAGGAAGTTAATTTCAGCCGTTTCAAATTTTACCAAGCTAAAAATACCAGGCTGCAATACTGCAACTTAGTTCACTCAAGTCGTGGTTTGCTTACCTCTCATAATAAAATTACCGCACGCATTTTCCTCAATGGGATCTCCTTGTTGGAAGTCCAACGCGGGGAAGTAAATCTGAAAGAGCCATCCCCTGAACTTAAATTCATAATAATTTAACAGCTTTTTTTAGAAAGACTTAAACTATCTTGATATAGTTATTCAGCTGAACACACAAAAAACATTTCTGTACTATTAAAAAAATATTAAAGAAAAATGAGTGACACAGTGACAAGCACTTAGATGTGCCATGATACAAAAAAGTGGCAGCAAATAATTGAAGTGCTGCTCAGTGGTTAATGCCACAAACCGGATGCTAACATTGTAGGGAAAAAGCTAGTAGGTTTTATTTTTTTTATCTGCCTAGTTCAAACAGAGCCTTAGCAAAAAAAAGTCAAATTCCTCAGAAAAATCCGACAAAAGGAAAAAGAATTTCTGGTAACGAATATGTATAGACTTTTTCGAAAATTTATCAAGAAAGGTTTGTGCTCCATCCAAATTTCCTTTTCTGTGCTAGTAAGAATGACAGTACTTCAGGTACCATTCATAGTAAGACTGACATGTCTACCAGCAATGGCTCAGTGGTAGGTTTCTGGTCTGCAAAGCAAGAGATTGTTGGTTCAAGTTTGCCTGCAAGCAATTTGTTTCAAGCATCAAGGAATGACAGTGGTACCCCAAATTTGATGTAGGTACATTCCTAATTTCAAGAGGTCCTGAGAAGGTCCTGTAAAGGGTTTGGTAGGAGGCAGTTAGGGGGTAGACAATTTAGTGAATAACTGAGGAAAATTGGCACCCCAGACAATGTTGTTGGCTTGTTTTTTATTGAATTTCAGGCACATTTATGAAGGTAGGGGAGCCAAGTAGGGCAGGCAATGTTGGGTACACATTTGAACGTTTTTTGACTTAGGCAGGAGTTAAGAGGACCCACCAGCTGATGTTGGTGTCAGTTTGACTGATTTGGGACTGCTTTATTTGTGTTTCCCCTCCAGCAATAACCCAAAATATTATCCTTTTGCAATGTTAGACCCGTGGTACCTTGCTGCTAGACACCTAGTCAGCCTGAAAGCCCTAGACACCTAGACACCTAGTCAGCCTAGACACCTAGTCAGCCTGAAAGCCAAACACACACTGACTGGTCACATGATCTTGCTCAAAAACCCCTGGCATATTAATTTCCTTTTAAAACCTAACTACCCACAACCCCTTGGAATTACAACCCAATTTCAAAAACTAAAACATTGACAAAAGTCGAACAAAATGGCTACCTAATTTATGCACAATCAAAACTGACCAATAACAGGACAAGAGACATATTTTTGACCAATGAGAACTCTTGATTATATTTGGAAGATTCCATTATTGGCGGCCTTTTTCCTGACTGAAACAGAACAAAATGGCCACCCATTCTGGGTACCTTATGTTAAGGCAGGTTACTTTTAATTCTTTCATACAGATTGCAATTTGGTTCTGCAATAACAAGCCAGCACTCAGTACCAAAGGTGGTGGGTTCGAACCCCAGAGTAGCTGTATTTTTTCTTTCACTGCAAAGTCTACAGATGCTCAAATATCACCTTTATTTTCCGGTATCTACTATCTGTTACATTTGGTTTTTGCATAAATCTCTGGTCTTCCCTCTCAGAAGTCCGGGTTTCTAGGCCCAGAATCCCCATTTTTCCCATGTCAATTCTAAGTCTTCAAAGACCAAAATGACATCCTTAATTTCAAGTACTTTCGTTCTATTCCTGTTGGGTTTGCGGCTAAGGCACTACTCTTCACTCCTACAGGTCTTGGGTTTGATCCCCAGAGTGTCCGTTTTTTTCTCTCTCAATTCTAAGTCTCCACATACCAAATAACACCTATTTTCAATTCTTTACTATCTATTGCAGTTGGGTGTATGGGTAAGGCTGTAGTCTTCACTCCCAGCAGCCCCTGGGTTCTATCCCCTGAGTTCTATCCCCAGAGTGGCCATAATAATTGTTTAATAACACCCTTATTTTCAAGTATATTTTTTGTATTTTTGAAGATATTTCCAGAACGGTTTGCACCATCAACATGTGGTAAGCAGCGTTACATACCCTTCAAAGAGACGCTTTGAATGGTGTACTTAATTTTAAAAATTCATTAAAATTTGAAAAAGCTATACTTGTTACCAGAAATTTTTTCCCTCTATTTCTAAAGACTTTCTGAATTATATTTTTAAGATTGTGATTGTCCCAGTCACATTAAAACAAACCTTTAGCACAGTTTCATTTAATACTCAAATGTAAAATTTTAGCAAGCTAGGTTGAATAGTCTGTCTCTAATCTTATTCCAAGCAATTCTAACACATTCACATACTAATAGCATGTGAGTGTGTTATAATTCTTTGGAAAAAGATTACAAAGAGACTATTCAACCTAGCTTGTTGAAAGTTTGCATTTGGACAATAAATGGTACTGTACCAAAGGTTTCAGTTTATTTTTTTACTAGTACAATCACATTTCCCAAAATAAAAAATATCAAATTCTTTAGGAAAAAAGAAAAAGAATTTCTGGTAACGGTACAAACTTTCAAATTTTAACGGTTTTTGACAATCAAGTACATCATTTGAAGCGTCTTTTTGAGAACTTTACAAGGCTCTTTACCGTATGACGATAGCACAATCCGTTCTTGAGAAATCTTCAAAATGTCTAAATAAGATACGTTACCAGAAATTTTTTTCTTAGTTTTGTGATTTTTTTGATGAATTTGAATTTATTTTCTCCCTATGGCTCTGTATGCCCTATAGTTATAAACAAACCATCCTTCACAAAGCCATGTAATATCCTTTTGAATTTTTTGACTAAGCTCTGTGGTTTAGATTTTTTTTTAAGAGCTGTTAAAGAACAACCAACAGATTTGTGTGCTAATTAGTACACGAATCTGTTAGTAGTTCTTTGGCAGTTTATAAAACAAAAACTAATCGGTGATGGGGTGTTTCAGAATCGAGTTACAATCAGTAAACATGAGCACAGAACCCTTCACCAAACAAGCACTAACAATGCTGTCTTTGTGTGAAAATTGTTGCACACACAGTCGCCCTGTCAAGCTTCTGCATTAAAGAACATCAGCCCGATTTGTTGTTTGTTGCAGCCACGACTCGAACAATATGCGCCACTGGTTGATTGTTGGCAGAACTTACTAGACGCCGTTAGTTATCCTATGCATATAATATATTGTTACACCAGATAGTTAGTGGGCATGCAGGCAGTATGAACTCTGTTAGACGTTGGCAAGACCTAGCTCGTTAGTTTGGATTTTTGAGTACTCTGTTCTTTTGCATTTTTTTGTATAGGTTAAGTATAGGTTAAGTATATGTTAAGTTTTAGAATGGAGAGTGTAGCGTGAGGGCTCGTAGTCTCCGGTAAAAGAAATAAATAAACAAATAAATAAATAAATCATACGCGTCATAGCCTTTCCGTGCGTAATCACCGCCGCCAGGAGCCAGGTTGGCACCACCGTCGATTTGAGAAAGATTTCGATTGGACTAGAGGTGTGCACCACCGACAGCCAAATCAAATGCCACTCATGCCGCCGGCAGCAGATTCGGTCCCTGTTATTACTTTTACATGTTAGTTAGTGTCAAAGCTGAGTTACTAAAAGATGAATTTAAATTTATTTAAGCTTTCAAAATAATTGAACTACTTGGAACTTAAAACAAAATTTAGCAAAGTGGAAACATTATACTTCATTGTGGTGTGCTTCACAGCTCATGCAAAAAATGAAATAAATCAAGTTGGATTATTTCATTTTGCCAAAGCAAATGTGAAGTCGAACAGTAGGGCAAAGGGAGGGGGCAGAATGGTAGGCGGCAACCTCCTCCCCACTTGCCAGAAAAAAATAAAACGAGCCGAGAGGTAATAAAAATCGCAGAGAATGTTTATTTGCTATTTCTTCAAATCTTTGATGAGGCTATACATGACGTAAGGGCCGGTCATTATTTATCGCGGGGGGTGGGGGGGTCATGAAATTGTTTGACCCTCTCAAGGGGTGGGGTCGTAAATATTTAAGGTCCCGTCAAGAGGAGAGGGGACAAAAAACACACAGACCAACTGGAAGAAAAAGTCATTTTTGGGCCTCAAAAATGGCACTTTCAGCACAAAAAATTTTAAAAAACTTCAGCTTTGGGAGAAAGCTTCTCCCCAGACCCCCCATCCAAGAACTTTGTAGAAAAGCCTTGGCACCTGTTTCTTGGCTTCTTCTGTATTTCAGGTACTGACTACATTACTGATTTAAGTCCTGAAGCAAACAGTGTATTCATCACACTTATTGTATGAATCTCGACAGGAGAAGGCTATAAGGAACATTTTATAGAACGTGTTTAACCCAACATGTCTTTTCGTTAAAAACGAGACATGTTTCCTTGTAACTAATGGTAACTGTCGGTTTGGATAACTATTTACATAATTTGACTGCAGCACTAATCTTCGCTACAGGAATAATCTGCAGACAGTTGCAATAGGAATACGAAAAACACTTTTTTTTTGGGGGGGTCACATTATTTTTGGACCTTGATTGGTGGGGGGGGTCAAGATTCTTCCAGGGTCTTGAAGGGGGGGGATCATCTAAAGTTTGGTGGTCAGATTTTCATTTCCTTCCCCTGGCCATAAATAATGACTTGTGCCTAAAGCACAAAGTAAGGTGGTCACACGTTTTCTAGCAAGGTGCAAGACAAGGTGTGAAATTAGAACTCCCCCCACCCCTGAAAAAAAATTGTTTACGTTACTGATATGTCAAGTGAAGTTATTGTTCGCTTTAGGTTATAACAAGTAATTAAATTCATGTTCTGTTCCGTCTGCTTCCGTTCTTATGTTTGTTGTTTTATTTATCTATCAGCAGAAGAAGTGTATTTCGGCGAATTGTTAGGAAGTTAATTTCAGCTGTTTCAAATTTGACCAAGCTAAAAATGTCAGGCTGCAATACCCCGACTTAGTTTACACAAGTAGTGGTTTGCTTACATCTTATAATAAAATTAATGCACGCATTTTCCTCAATGGGGTCTTTGAAATGCAACACGGACAAGTAAATCTGAAAGAGCCCTCCCCTGGACTGAAATTTATAATAATGTAACAGCTTTTTTTTTTTAGAAAGGCTTACACTGTCTTGATATAGTTATACAGCTGAACACACAAACAACATTTCTGTACTATTAAAAAAATATATTAAAGAGTGACAAAGTGACTGGCACTTAGATGTGCCATGACACAAAAAAGTGGTTGCAAATTGAAGTGCTGCTCAGTGATTAATGCCACAAACCGGATGCTAACATTGTAGGGAAAAAGCTAGTAGGTAGATTATAAGGAGACCACGCGACTGCCCTTCCCCATGTCCAACAAGCCTGCAATATTGTTTTAGCTAATTATGCAGTATCTTGCCAAAAGACTAACGCTACCAGAAATTCTTTTCCTAGTTATGTGATTTTTCTGATGAATTTGACTTTATTTTTTCCCTAAGGCTCTGTTTGCCCTATAGTCATTTAAAAAAAACCCTCCTGAACAAAGCCATTTAACATTCTTTTGAATTTTTTGACTAAGCTCCTTGGATGAGTTTTTTTATGAGCTGCCAAAGAACTAACAACAGATTTGTGTGCTAATTAGTACACGATTCTGTTAGTAGTTCATTGGTAGTTTATAAATCAAAAACTAATCCATCCAGTTCAGTAAAAAAATGCAGGAGGGTTTGTGAAGGAAGGTTTGATTTTTATATGCCTAGGGCAAAGAGAGCCTTAGTGAAAAAAAGTCAAATTCTTCAGAAAAATCAGAAAAAAAGGAAAAGAATTTCTGTATTGCTTGAAGGAAAAAGTTAAAGATGACACCTAACCGAACCAGGAGATCCTAAGAAAGTGAAAGGCAGTAAACTGCGGGTACGACTTATGCTACCTTAATACTATGGTAGTCCCTGTCCATCCAGTTCGGATTTGAGGCAACCTTGGGAAACGCAATTCCTAACCCTTTACCACGTTGGACACAACATGGCAGCTTTAGGCCTATGCCTAACGTAAGGCCCAACTTATGACGTCATTGCAAATAAATTCAGAGAAAAGGCTAGTGATGTTGCTGGGAGTGCAATCCCAAAACGAAGTGATCTCTAATTAACAACAATTGATAATACATGAAAAAGCGCTGAGGAGCGTAACAATATCAAGCAGACATATCCAACAATACAGGCACTACGAACCACACTGTAATGAATAAAAATAAACCAATATGGCACTCTCAAATAACAACCAGTCAATCCACTATTTAGCAGACGTTATGTACACTTTGAATTTGCAACATACTCCACCCTCGAGGCAGATGGAAACCTCTATCTTGCGAATTTCAAAGTTTCTTTCTTCAACAAGCTTGTCGTCCTCGTCCTATTCTGACCATTTCTTCATGAAACTTCCATAGACGAGACATCTGCTTACAGGGTAAACCTGCAATGTGATTCATACGACTTCTTTGAAGATTCATAAAGTTGACTTGAACTGTCTGACACTTGAAGGACACCCTTCGTAATGACACCGGAATTGCTTGGAATTGAACCTGAACAAGACTTCTTTCAGGACTCGAAATGACATGAACAATCTATGTCAGGAAAAAAAACACCTTTAATTTCAAGTGGTAGAAGACGAGGAGGAGCATAGCCTTTCACCTGCAAGACGCGTCCGCGGGTGAACCACCTCTCATCAGCTGGACTCCTCCGGAATGGTCGAAACTTTGCTGGCAAGCCTTTCCTCAACCGCATAGGAAAGTACTGGCAAAGATCGACGATTTGTAAGGGGTTTGATCTACAAAATAATTTATCGTGTTTGTGAAAATGTGTTTATGAAAACTAAGCTACCAGTCATATCTGTTCCTTACAGAGTGCTTCCATGAATGCAGTGTAGTGCTGTTGTATGCTCCCGCAGCTTACTACCTCTAAAAATTAGCAGCAAACAGGTAATGAAACAGATCTAAACTTACTCTTAAGGGCAAATTCTTTGAACCGCTCTTAGCAACAGACTTCCGTTGCTCATCTGCAATATGACCGATCTGATCATCCCATCTCTTCCCTCGGATAATTCCACAATTCTGGCTATTTTCCATTGACTTCTAGGAATTCTTTCATCTTTAATGAGAATAACATAATTCACCTGGAGTGGACAAGTTGACGAAGGAACATATGCGCCGATTGAAGCTGTGACAAATATTCATTGTTCCACTTCCTCCAAAAGGTATTTATTAAACGGGATATGAGGTACCAGCGTTTTTGTAAATCCTTCTTTGTGAAGACACGATTAATAGATGGGTGTGCATCCAACAACGACCCTCCAACTCGACCAAGGAGGAAATGAGAGGGGGTAAGGTATTCCGAATATATAGGGTCCTCTGTGACTGACATTAGAGGACGACTATTAATTACTGCTTCTACTTCTGAAAGCAGGGTAAACAATTCCTCAAAGTCCAGCAAAGCTTATCCCAAAATTCTTCTTAAATGCCTCTTGACCGCCCCTACCATTCTCTCGTAAAATCCTTCCCACCACGCAGCTTGAGGAGCGATGAAACGCCATTTAATTCAGGTTTTGATGAATAATCTTGAATATCTTCATGAGTAATCAAACTCTAAGCTTCTCTTAGTAAGGAATCCATTTGTTGGAAGGTCTTGGCATTATCACTGCAAATCAGTTTGCAGAGTCCACGCCTTGCTATAAAACGTTTCAGTGCTAGGAAAAAAGGGTTAATACCTTGCGAAGACACAAGTTCTAAATGAATTGCTCTAGTAACTGCACAAGAAAAGACACAACTGTATGATTTCTTCTTCTGTCCGCATTCTTTGGTCAAGCAACCCCCAGCGAAATCGATTCCTGTGAGCTGAAACGGTTCAGACCTACAGACTCTTGCCGCTAGCAATGGAGCTTCCTTCACTAACACAGGCTTCACAGACCATTTCTTGCAAATCATACATTCTCGAATTGCTTTTTGTACTGATTGCCGACCCTTTACATCCAGACGTGATTTCTCATGCGTACTGAAGTCTCTTGAATGCCACCATGAACCGCTTGAAAATGCTGTTCTAAAATAAATAGGCAGGATAATTTGTTAAAGGCTAACAAAATTGGATGTTTCCTGTCCTCCATCATTGCTGCATATTTCAGCCAGCCTCCCATTCTCAAAAGTCCATCTTTCCCCATAAATGGGTCAAATCGGAGCAACCTTGATTTTTGATCAATCTTTTGACCTTGCCGTAAAGCCTTACATTCAGGGAAAAAACACTCTTCTTGAATGATTCTAAACCAATAGTTCGCCGCCTGCTTTAACTCGTCAGCTGAAAAAAATAACTGACTGGAAACGTCAATTCTTCTGCAATTATGCAGAACGTCTTACCCAGGCAATAATCTGTGTAATTTTCAGCCAACTACTAAACTTGTTGTAGTCTCGTAATGGAAGAGATGTTGACACTTGTTGAACTCTAACTTCTGTCGATTTTTCTTCCAACACCATTTGGGATAAACTGTTAGGCAGTCTTGTCAAACCATCCATTGGCCAAGACTCGGACTCTTGCCCCAACCACATTGGGCCTTTCCACCATTCTTCAGATTGTGATAAAAACTTCAATGACTGACCTCTTGTTATTAAATCAGCTACATTATGACGCGAGGTGCAGTAATTCCATTTGTCATTAGCTGATAAGGACTGTATTTCTTGACTCTTCTGCCTACGAACAGCTTCCATCGTGCAGGGGGTCCTTTCAACCAATCCTAGGCAATCTTGGAATCCGCCCAAAGGAAAGTCTCTAAGTCATTTGCACCCAGGGCCTTTCGAATATGACTTGCCAATCTAGCACCAATCAGGCATAGCATTAAGTCAAGTCTAGGTATGCTCATCACGTGTAACTGTGCCACTCTTGACTTAGAAGTAACAAAAGTTGTGGAAAAAACTTGAATTCTTTGACGGCAATCGCCACCGCTATGCCACCGCTTCATACGCCTTTGGATTGGCGTCGCAAAATACATGAAGTTGGCTTTCGGTAGAATTTCCTTCTGAAGTGGCATACCATCTTGGCAGTTTAATCTCTCCTATAAAAACTGCAAGTCTTGCTTCCACAACACCCACCTCTCTTGCAGTTCACTGGGTTAAGTCCTTATCCCAACCCAATTTCAAGCGCCAGACATCTTGTAACAGACACTTGGCTGCTATTGTTTTCGAAAACTCGGGCTAGGGTTTCTAAAATCCCCCGTTTGAAATCTTCACTATTTTGTAGTGATGATAAAGCTGTGTCGGCTTTCAACAACAACGTATCTTCTGTGGGATTCCACACACAGCCTAAGACTTTTAACAGTTCTATTAGCTCTTCAGTAGCGACAATACCTTCGGCCTTCCACAATTCACGAAGACTTGCATCGTTGGTGGCCCATTTCTTCAGCAACATACCCCCTTGGCCATCAACGAATAAGTTTGTTTCGAAATACAATGAGCTTTCTGGTCGAGTCTGCACCGGAAAGTAAATCTTCGACGTATGTATTTTCGTCTATTATCTTTCGAATCTCAGGTGTAGAATCTGCATGAACCTTAATGTAAAAGCGAATTGTTGCCGCAAGCAGAAAGGGACTAGACTTCATACCGAATAGTACCTTGGTCATTCTAAAAACTTTCAGTTTTGGTTCTTTTCCTACCTTCCATTCTTCGTCTGTCCATAGAAATCTTGTAACATCACGGTCTTGAACTTGCAATTCTACTTGTTGGAATGCCTTTTCAAGATCGCTCGATATCGCCACTTTATTCCATCGAAAACGAAGTAACAAGTCAAAAATGAGTGGATTTAGAATCGGTAGCGTGCTGACATTGATTCAATGAGAGACCATAACCACTACTGGAAGATGCATCGAATACAATCCTCAGTTTCATAGTTTTACGGTCTTCCTTTAAAATTGGTTGGTGTGGCACGTAATACACGGCTCCATCACTTAAAGTATCAATTGAAACCCTTTATGAATGGTTGTTCTTCAAATATTCGTAGTTACCCATCTTGTAGCGTTCAAGCAACACTGGATCCTTCTGTAATTTAAACAGCAAGCGCCATAAACGTTCCTTGGCTAGCCCAAAGTTTGAACATAACTCAGACTTGTTAACATCCCATGGGATTTGTACTTGATATCGCCCATATTAAAAAACTGTTGTTTCTTTAAATTTCTTGCGTACTTCTATTACCTGTAATTAAGCAACCGACTTGTCTTCTAGGCCCATTGCCCCACTGGAATCCAGTTCCCAAAATCTGTCAAGCTGTCTGTCTATTTTCTCTTGATGAAAATTCTTCGTTAAACAAAGAAACAACAATGCTGAAACAGGTGATGGTTGCGACTGAACCATGGTAATACCTTGTAGCAGGGGTAGCATAAATATAAGAGGGGGTATACAACCCTATTTATTGACCCTGAACCAACTGTCGTTAACGGTCCTGACATCTGGCGGCGGCAACGTAAAACAAAATGTTTCCGACGCCACCAAATTCTTCGTGGCCACTTGGTGAAACACTCGATTCACGAAATAAATTCAAAACAAATTGCACCAGCCGTTACATTGCCCATAATTTTTATTTTTTTATTGAAATGAAAAAAGTCTTATCTTTTAAATTTTTAAAATCGGAATAGAAATTCTAGTTGTTATGTTAATCTGTTTTGTTTTCTCCTTGCCCCTCCTACGCTCGCTTGTTGCGTCATATGCTGGCGTCGGACGCTGGTCGGTTCATTGCCTAACTAGATTACACAATAGATCACGTTGGCAACGGTCGGTTGCGTTGTCATACTTGCACATTTGGTCAAACAGTGTTACGGGGAAACGTTTACGATGCAACTGTGAGACCATTTACTTTTAAACCTAAACCCCGTCAAAAAAAGCATCATCGTCAGCATGGTGACGAGCGTCAAAAAAGGAAACGAAGACTCCGTCGGCATCAATCAAAGATGGAGTGACCATTTATCATTCTTCTTTGGGCGTCAATGACTCGGAACTGCATCAATGACAAACATTCTAAAACATGGTTGGAACTAACCGTCTCGCCAACGTGCCACGCCTATGTCTGAAACACTGGACAGCATTGTAACAGCCGGCTTATTCTCCAAGGCTTCAACAAAGGTTCAAGCAATCAACGGCAGCCCACTGAGAGTGAGACTGACGATCCAGTAATGATGTTCAATTTGGACTTCGATCGACAGAGGTAAGTCAGTGTTTCGTTCAAGGTACGATTTTGGTGAATGGTTTTGCCCAAAAAATATTGATAGCTATTGAAATACGAAACGTTGGTCAAAAGAGGCAACGGCAATAATTAACAAAGCTATTTTTTTTTCTGTACCAAGTTGCTTTTGTCGACATTATCCCGGATATTATGTAGGCTGCGTTATGTGGGTGGTAAATAAATACATATGTCATGATAACAGTGCACGCACGATGAATTACAGTACAATTCACAACAAGTTACGTGTGCACAGTTCGATAATTATTGGCCCTGTAAATAAATAAACAAACACCTGCGTAGCAACCAGGGACTTAGGCATCGTTTATTGTACCTGTACACAGTACTGTATCATATGCCTAGTAACGTGTTTTTTTTGGGGGGGGGGGGGGAGGGGGCGTGCACTCCTGGATTTTGTTGAAAGAGAATGCTGCAAGCCATATCAAACCTTTTTTTTGCCCCGTTGTTGATAAATTTATCTTCCCCATCCTCCCCCACTACCCAAGTTTTTTCTAACGGGTTAATGAAAAACAAAAAGTCGCAGAGCCACTGATCTTTAAAAACTAAACTATTCAGCGGGTGGGGTTCGGGGGAGTTAAAGCGGTTCATTCTAACCATGCTGCATTATGCGTACGATGCTGGATGTACCTGATTTTAAGATTAACTGTACCAAAAAAAAAGATATGTAAAAGGGCTCACCAACTCTGCTCTATAAACATCGTTCCCTTTGGAAACTACCCTGCCTGGTGAAAATCGGACAAAGGCAACTGCCCTTAACTAACCTAGGCTGTAATAATAACACTAAAAACAACACCAGGACATTAACGTAACCAAATTATCTTTTCGCGAGTGTTGGTGAGCTGTTCTACATAATATCAAGGGTAATATCCTACAAAATAACGGCAAGCAAGGCACTATAATTACAGTACAGTAATGGGTAAGTAATGACTAAATTTAGATTTTTAGATTTCACTCATTTCCGTAGCCCTGTAACCTAGGATGTTGTTAAGTCTGCCAAAATAAAGTCAACCAGCTGTTCACTGCAGTAGGAATTAAAACCGAATAGGCCTACAGAACTTGAATGGTAGCCTATTAGAATAGCAAATCCCCCCCCCCCCCCAAAAAAAAGTTTCTTATTTGCCAAAACATATTAACCTGATAATTTTAGCATTACATTGTCCTCAATGGAATGTTCCCTGGAGGTTTTTCGGTTGCATTATCTGCCTGCTTCCATGCTCTCACTGCCCCTGCGCGACGTAGTCCTCCTCTATATAAAGCGGCATCATGGCCGATGTCGGCATTCATTTTCCTCCACGAGGTTCTTCGCACCACGTCGATCTCTGGAATTTGGACTTTTGCTTTCGCGACAATAGCGTGGCTACGACCGAAGATTCTGCTGCCCATTCCGCCTTCCCTTCGTGACCACTAGCCGACCGGTCATGACCGGGACGGTTATGTTGCGAATGAAGAGGACGATTCGCCGCTCAAGACGGACAACGCACCCCACCACCGCCTGAGCTCGCAGCCCTCGAGGAAGACCTCCGACAAGCCAAGCTCGTCCAGGAAGCAAAAAGGAAGCTACGAGACGCCTCGTCTCTCCGGGAAATCTCCAGCGCTAACTCCCCCATCGACCTTTCATCGAAGTCGTCTCGCCGTGACTCGCAGCGAGGCTCACATCCTAGTCGACTCAGTTTTCCGCCAGCACGCAAGATCACATCCTGTGCCCCCCCCCCCCCTCTTGCTCCTCATCTGCGAAAAGAGCTGATACTCGCGAATGGATCGCTTCAACGGCAAGCCACGACAGCCGGAAACGCCAGTCGCCCGCCCCTCCACCTAGTGCCAAGCAACGTAGAACTTGCACCCCCACCAGCCGTTGCGACACCTGCTTTCGCTACTCCTGCTTTCACGACAAAAGAGGTCGCGACTCCATCCACTCCTGCCAAGCATATCCAGTTCACCGATGAGAACCCGGGAGACCCTACTATTCCCTTCGCTTCTCTACTCAAGACAGTAGAAGAAACGGTTTCTGATTGCTTTCTGTATAAACCATCACAGCCTGCTGACGCTCCAGTCATCAACCGTGGTCTCAAGACAGGTTTCGGATTTGCCCTTCGCGACAAAGATGCCAAACCACGCAACCTTTTGGGACAGTCGACAACGCTTCTGACCTGCCTTCTCCGGAACGGCGGCTTCCTGGTGCACAAAGGCGAACCTCTACAACTTGACACAGAACCGCCTGCACCACGCTCCGGCCGCGAAACAAGTTTCTTCCGGACCTTTGGCGATGGCTCGACAAATCCAAAAATGTCGACACTTACCCGGAGTGTAATTCCTCTGCAGCGAAGTCAAGCTGCACTTCGGCTCTGCGCTCTCCATTCCGACACGCATCGAGGTACCCTCTTGCGTCCTTTTCGACAACGACAAGTGCCTACGCATAAGCCTTCTTGCCGCCTCACAGGCTGACATATTTAACACAGCAGTCAACGCTTTATACGAAAAGCTCACCGAGGACGCCAACCCAGAAGAGATACGCAACCTTTCATCCCTCACCACACAGCTCTTTCAGAAAGCAAGCTTCGCCACATATCATTCACTCAACTGGGCAACTCGAGTCTTATTTAACAACGTTTCTGTTAAGTGAAGCAGCCCTCAAAACAGCCAACAATTTAAACGAGTCAACCAGGCACCGTCTCCGGAACCAGC
>JAHWFP010108074.1:9620-23155 GCA_023313725.1 Lithobius niger
AGGGATCGATCGGTAGGTAGCTTTTTTTTTGGGGGGGGGGGAGGGGTGTAATAAGTGTTTGTGTTAAAAAATACTGTGAATGTCATCACAAAGCTCATTTGTGCCATTATCCTCCCCCCCTCCCCCGCCGTACAACCGAAGAAATCTTCCAAGCTTCCTCCTAGCCACCAAAAAAATTGAGGTATAACTGTAATATTGAATCTTTTAGAAATTAGGGTGGGCTAATAACAAAATATATCGTTGGAAGGGGGGTTGGAAGCAAATTTTTTAGGAGTTGATTATGCTATTTTGTTTGCATTAAAAACTGTCAGTGTCATCATCAAAGGTCTATCTTTCAACTACTGGTACTCACCAAAGTAAACAAATGCCAATTTCTCTCTATTAAAAGAAAAGGACCTACTTTTTTTGCATAAAAAAAATACTGGCAGTGTGAATATGAAGTTCATCTTGTGCATTATCTCCCCCCCCCCCCTGCTTTCTACGCAAACCGAAGCGTCTTCCGTCAAAAAAAGTGAATTGTAAAACCTGAAAAACTTAAACTTTTGGAAATATGGAAGAAAGTGGGTCAAAAAATTTATCGCAGTGGGGTTTTTTTTGGGGGGGGGGGGGGGAGGGGACAGGAGTCACCCCTAGAAACGACTACGACCTATCATTCAACTATAAACAAAATTGGCCTAATAAAAAATTTTCTTTCCGTAACAGGGAAGGAAATACTGCTACTCTCTTTAAACTTTACCGTAGAATTAATGCGTCCTCTCGGACTCTTCAGTCTCTTAATGGTGTCAGTGGTTTCATCACAGATGATGCTGAAAAGGCTGACATCTTAAATTCTACTTTTGCAGCCAACTTCATTTTTGATAATGGGGCATCTGCTAGTCTACCTAGAAGTCCTTCGGCTTCCAATGAGGACTGCTCTTTTGTAAATTTTCCTGTGAGGTCTTGTCATCTCCGCCCTACCCAGTAGATCCTGTGGTACGGTCCTGATGGTTTCTTGGCATATCTCTTCAAAACCTTAATTCTCGAAATTAGTTACCCTCTGGCAAAATTGTTTACTCTCGCCTTCTCTCAGAGCGAACTCCCGGGTATTTGGAAGAAAGCAAATGTAGATCCATGTCTTCAAAAAGGGCTCACCTTCTGATCCAAACAACTACCGACCCATTGCACTTACGTGTGTTGCATGCAAGGTCAAGGAATCAATTTTACGGGACAGAATGAGCAAACATTTGTGTGATCATTCCATAATACATCAGGACCAGTTTGGGTTTCTCCCTCTCCGGTCAGCTACCCACCAGCTCCTTCTGATTCTTGACCGCTGGACTTGTGCCCTTGATGAGGGGATTCCATATGATGTTGTGTACTTCGATTTCAAAAAGGCCTTTGAGTCTGTAGTGAACCGAAAGTTGCTCCTTAAGATTAGCAGTTGCGGCATTGCGGTTGAGCTGTTGGGTTGGATCAAAGCATTCTTGTCCAACCGTAGTCAACGAGTATCGATTTTCCTCCGGGATAAGTGTTCGATGCAGAGTGCCCACAGTTCGGTCCTTGGTCCCTTACTCTTTATCATTTATTTAAATGACCTAAAGATCGCAAACGAAAAAACTTAGGGCTTTAAATTCGCTGATTCGTGTATAACATTTTTCGTCATTTAAATGGGGTTGATCTTCCTTTCTTTGATTTGGCGCCCTGTATTTACCGTACACGAGGTCATAATTTTAAACTTGCGGTTCCAGCCTCCCGTCTGCTGGACTGCCGTCGTAACTTTTTTTCAGTCAGGCTTGTCCCAATATGGAATGCTTTGAGGGGGAAACAGTAAATGCTAGTTCTTTACCTATTTTTCACAAATTGTTTAACACTGAACCACTTCAAAGGTTTCTGAAACGTCTATTTCTTGATCTTTAATCTGCTTTTTACAAATTTTGGCGGCGAGTGTGACATTCCTTAAATAATCTAGGGAGTGGTATCAGAGGCCCCAAGCCCTTCTGCTTTCCTTTCACCAGTTGGGTGGTGGAGAATATTTTGTTTTATTTATAATGCTGAAAGAAAAATGGGTGGTGGAAGATTTTTTTCACAAACAATGAGTGCAGTTTTGTGGGTGTAAATAAACAATATATTTGAAGTAACAAGTTGTGCTTCCTCCTCCCGCCACCTTTCATAGGTGCAACGAAGGACCACTCTACAACGCTAATAATATACCCCTATGTTTCAATAGGAAGCAAGTCAACAGTCAAGAAAAAATCTCGCCATTTCTTTATCCGTCTTTAATTTATTCTCGGAATTCAACTTCGGCCAATTTTCAGTATCCTTCTTTAGGATACGGGAGAATGGTTTCGTCTATCACGTTCCACTTTGGCCAAGGCCAACTGAGATAGCTGCGTTCCTCTTTACTCCAATGATCGAGGAACGCAGCTTTAATCTCAATTTGCCTTGACTTTGGCACGTTTCTTTCCTGATTCCGTCATCAGGCATGCAACGATCGTTAATACTATCGTTCACTTGGCGTTGGTTCGTTGGTTGGCTGTTTATGGCGGTAGTTAGCTTAACGGCGGGGGATTGCGAGAAGTCGAGACAAAATTGCAGGTAAATGCCATATTTAACACTGAAATCGGGCACGTAGAACACTTCATAATTGTTATATGATATCTTAAAAAACTACATCCGGCAGTCTATCGAGGAAATTTAATAAAAATTGCCAAGTGAGTACCGTCCCTTTAATTTTTTTTATCTCTTGAATGGTTTGCTGAAACGTTAATTCTTTATTATTCATGTTACTATTATTCAAATTTTTTTTGTAATAGCTGCCGCCTTGATGAAGTTGGCCGAACCTCAAGAATTCGGGGAACTGACTATCAATGATTTTGTTCGTGAAAGCGTATCAGCTTTTGCTCAAGTTCTTATGGAAAAGGACAATGTTGAGGTAAAAATAAAAAGATTAGACCATTTCTGTGAAAGGAATGATTTTTCAACGTGAAAACAACGCTCGTCATATTACTGTGAAAGTTCGTCAAATTTGAGTCACAATTCCGAGAATTATGGAGAAAATTATCGCTAAACTTCACAACGAAGACACCTTCAATGCCTTCGGATTTTCAGTGGCAAACTGCCATCTTCCTCAGGCACTTTTGACAAAGTATCGGCCTCTTTACACCTACATCGTCTGCTACGAATTTGTAACTTCCGCTCCTCGCAGCCACCCGTATTTCATTGGCAGCGCGTTCACTAGCTCATCAAGCTTCAACTGTTGGCCAAGCTGTTGTTTCAGGTCTCTCCCAATGATGTTTTCATCCCGGGGAAATGCAGGCCCTTGAATGTTCATCAATGATGCACCTCCAATTTCATGTAATCGTATGGCTATCGATTCTAAGCAGCTCAGATGTCCGTCATTCTCAGAATTTGAAGTCACTAGCATCTCGGCTTTCTCCCATCCAATACTATGCTTAGACGCCATGCAGTGAGCTGCCATGCTGTTGTCTTCCTTCCCGTTTCTTACATTGGGCATGTGTTGCCCCAGGACAAGAACGGGGCAACACAAAGATGTAGGTGTAAAGAGGCCGATACTTTGTCAAAAATGCCTGAGGAAGATGGCAGTTTGCCATTGAAAATTAGCAAGACATTGAAGGTGTCTTCGTTGTGAAGTTTAGCGGTAATATTCTCCATAATTCTCGGAATTGTGACTCAAATTTTTCAACGTAGGTTTCTCAATTAAAAAATGAACTATCTACAACTTTGAACGTTCAAAGTCAATCGATCATAAATGTAACGCTCAAATTCAAAAACAAAAATACATTCAGTACGGTACTTTGCGAATTTTCGATACGCCTAATAGTTGGAGTGGTGTTAATTTCGGTCTCTCCTATCTTCTTCAGGTTTTTTTTTCTTCTACTTGCTTCTGTTTTACATTGCCACGAGTGTTAGTATTTTTGAAAATACGTGGAAACCGTTGCCCACTGTCTCGTCTGCTCAACGCTCACACGATTCCATTTCCGCGAGAGGTGTGCCACCAACTCGTTACTGTTCAGGAACTTGATGTTAGGGTTTGACGGCCCTTGTAGATTCATGAGAGGTTGTCCGCTTGTCACACAGTGTTGAATCGCCAGCGAGTCAAGCCCTCTTAGATGTAAATTCCTTTTACTATTAGACACTAGCAGAATAGTAGTTTGGTCCCAATCGATTTTGTGCTTAGTACCTCTCGCGCAAATGGAATCGTGTGAGCGTTGAGCAGACGACAACTGATCAGTGCAGTGGGCAACGGTTTCCACGCATTTTCAAAAACACTAGCACTCATGGCAATGTAAAACAGAAGCAAGTACAAGAAAGGAAGCCTGAAGAAGATAGGAGAGAACAAAATTAACACCACTCAAACTATTAGGCATATCGAAAATTCGCAAAATACCGTACTGAATGTATTTTTGTTTTTGAATTTGAGCGTTACATTTGTAATCGATAGGTTTCTCGATAATATATTCCAAAGATTCTATAGTTTTGAACAGTGTGTGAGCGACTATGAAAGGAAAACTGTAAAAAGGGAAAGTAAAGTGAACAAAAACTAAAAATAGATGTTTCAAAGCAGACCTAACGCCATTTGGTGGATACAAATAATTGTGTATCCAAGAAATTTGGTTGTGGGCGGGGTAGCTGTTTCATGAGGCACCATTAGAGAGGAAAAAAACTGATTAGTGATTACCCAACAAATGCATCAAGTAATCAAACTTAATCTACCCTGAAATGGGTTTATCCAGTGCAAAGTCAAATTATAGTAGCACAGCATTTTTTTTTTCACAACTAACTAAATTAACTTGATGCGCCGATGGTGAAGTTTACTTAGCAGCATAAAAACATTTTATTGTTAATTATTTGCTATAGACCTGTTGTAGAAATGTGAAAGATTGCTAACGTACTGATGACAGTTTCGGCTTGCCAATATTGGACTATTTTAGGCATTACGATCCCAACAATGTCCATGACGTTATCTGCGTCACTCCCAACGATACTCCTGACGCCTTTGCATTACGATTAGTTCTTCCTGCTGACTATCTATAAAACATTGTAACACTGCCAAATTTCACATTTAAATCTTGTATATAAAAACCAAGTGTAAACCATGCGGCTTGTTGATTTGCGGCTTGCTCCCCCGAGATTCCCTATTCATTCCCATTCATCACTTCCACCTAGCAAGATGTCCACCCAAATTAGGACTTTTTTCATCTATTTTTCAGCTATTGAAACAATATTTTAGCCATAACCCCAATCATTCCTATGTAAACTCAATCCAGTCAACTCCTATTGCTTGTGGAATGCAGTAATCATTAACCGAAGGTCACTCTTAATCCTTTAAACTATATTTAAGCTAATTGTGAATTATTGCTTTCCCCAAATGTCTATATTACCCCCAATATTCTAAATGTCATTCAAGTCGTTTAGTCACCCAACCCCACAATTCAGGCAAGCCAGAATAAACCACCATTCTGGAACCGAACCACGTCCGGTCGTGACTTATTATTCTATCTAATTAGCCCCCCCCCCCCCCTCCCGTTTTCCGCCCTACTTTCACAGTTTACCTGTAGTACTGCTGCGAAAGTCTCTGCATTATGAAAGGATCAATCCCCCGATCCCACCTTGGGGCTGGGATTGATCCTTTCTAGTGGATGTTTAGGTTTAGTTGTAGAGAACTTGGCAACTTCTTGCATCCTTTAGCACAGATGTAGAATTTCTCGTGATCAAGATGCGGATCTGTTTTAGATGTACTATCAGGAACTAATGAATGCCCCCTCTGGTGGCTCGCTTCACCAGCTCCTGATAATAATGCTTACTTTCAAGTCTGGTACTGTAAATGTTCTTGTGCTGAGAATTTTGTTTCATTGTTGAAGGTTCTGTTGTGAAGATATTTGTTTTTCGTGGTGAAAACGAAATGGCAGCCCTAAAGACTCATATTCCCAAGAGTAGTTGTTCAAGTTTTTGGGGCCTAAAAACTTGGTAGCTTTCCTGAAAAATTTAACCAAACAACTCCTTTCTGCCAGCTTTGTAAGGAATGCCATATCGTATCCACTGTGAAATTAACTAGACCCATTATTTTTATCCATGGAGGATTATGCGTCTTATGATAAGACAAACTCCTTCTTAGGCTTGGAGCATGTTCCTGAACTGTAGTGAGGAGCAGCAGGAGCAATTCCTGAACTCGTTGAACAATAACAGAAGTCAGGAGGCCAACCAAGATTCAGATGAGTCAATGGAAGTGGATGCTCGAGCAGGTGAGCATGGAAGTTTTAATCATTCTAGTGTGTTCACAGTATTGTTGGGTAGGACCTGGAATTTTTCAGATGGCATTGGTACCAAATTTAGCACTGCACCACTCCATGGATGTGTGCCAATAGTAGTGGAGACTGCAATAATGCCAATAATAGTGTTATTTTAGATAGTATTATTCAGGGTTTGTGCACATCTTTGAATTCCTTAATTAACCCTACCATTACCAAGCCCTGTTTCGGTCCATAATTGTCCAAGGTGTGGTCCGACCTCACATAAAAATAAATAAACGACAGTATTTTCAAATTTATTACGTTAATTTTTATGTTCATTCCATGTATAGCGATAAAAAGAAAAGAAAAGAAAAGGCTTTAAGCTGCAAAGAACAAGTTTCAGAATTATTTCTCTCGTTTTACTTTATGTAGCATGCTTGGGTGAAATACTTAGTCCAACCGTATTTGTTTAAACAATAGAAAAGGTCCCCCAACTTTTATTATAATAACACTATGATTGTAACTTATTGCAAATAAGCAAGAACGTAATATCTGTGTACTTTTTGAAGCAATGGAGAAAAACGCTTTTCTGTAACACTGAAAGAGTACAGATTTTCTTGTGGTTATTACAAATAATTGTGCGGCACTGAGAGCATGTTTGTTTTCGGTCGCATTTCTTCTTCCCAGTCGTAGTTTGGTTATTCCATTTCTAAAATCAAGACCCACTTTTTCTAAATCAAGAGTTACATTTTGAATCCAGAAAATCGTAATTTTTTTTACTCTTCTACTAAAATAATTGTTACGAAATTTCTTACATCGGGTAATTACAGAAAAAATGAGAAAACTTCCAGGCAGTGCATTTTTTTTTTGTGACACCTTGCTTCTGTCATGTGAAAAACGCACCACTTCAAGTTAGCAGGAACTTCTGCTGGCTTATAGAAGTTTTATTGCAGTATGGACCACACCTCATTTGTGGTCTTTGAATTTTCATTGTTAAGTCCTGGAAAAGTCTTTGAATTTTCATTGATAAGTCCTGGAAAGTCCTTGAATTTTAAATGATAGCCCTGGAAAAGACGGGAAAAGACCTTGCATTTTCATTGATAAGTCCTGGAAATGTCATTGGATTTTAAGCTTAAAGGCAAGTACGAACCCTGTGAATGCGTTTTGAAATAATTTATTCTGAGAATTATCGCGGTGTACGTGGTATGCTGTTGTGTGTGTGTGTGTTAGCTTATGGGCAGCAGATGGATTTGTAGAATGACAGACTTATTTTATTTGTATCCACAGTTCACCCTGCATTTGACGCGGAGTTGAGCTTCCAAAAAGTAGAAGGCAAGCTGAGAGCAATGTTGAAAAAGAAACATTTTCCCTTGGTAAGAGTGTATATGTTGCAGTGACTTTTTTTTTTTTTACTTAGTTCGAAGTGATACTACTACTTTGCGGGTGTAAAGTATGGTTGTAAAGATTTTATGTTTAAATGGTGATCAGGTATTGAATTGAAACGTTTTCAGGTAAATAGAAAGGTGGTCTGATGGTTAGCATGACCGTCTCGTGTGCCAGAGGCCCCGGGTTCGAGTTCGGCCTCAGCCACCCGTGGCATTTTCGGGAAGAGAAGGCCTCAGTGATGTCTCATGCTCATGTTGATTGTAGCATGTAAAAGAACCCAGGAATTTCCGATGAGATTTAATTAGCAAAATTGTCCCTCTCTCCTTCTGGCGCAATGGCTACGGCTGGGTGCGAGTCAAAAGCTAAAGTTACATAAATAAAGGTTAATTTAATGTCAAACCTCACAAAAAAATGCAGTACATCACAAGTTGATGGTGGCACCGAATCCGGAATTGTGTGTTATGTCTGTTGTCGCAGGTCCCGTCCAGAATGATGTGACAGCGGACATTTGCCTTAGCATTCCCACTCTTGATCTGGACGTTGTGATGGTTGTGTGCATGCTGTCAGCCGTGTCAATAGTCATTGTGGCAGCAGACATTGCATCATCGACATGTAGACTTTACAACTACTTAGTCACATTGGATGACGTGGTACAAAAAGCTTGGCGTGAATCCAGTTGTGGCACCGGTGGTGTTGTGCGTTAACTTTTTGGCGGAGTTATTTGCTAGTGAATTGTTGTATCGTAATGTTTAGAGTAGCTCATAATACGCGATTCCACGAATAGCCAAAAATCGCGGATCTTAAATTAAGCTTTTGACGAAGTTTATTTTCAGTGGTACGGGATTATTGCTATATTTGGGATTATTATTAAGATGGCGTCAGAGCTGGCAGCACTGAAAATGTTTGCAGAAAGATGATAGAAATAGGATAGATATAGGAACACTTCAGAATATCTAAAGTAAGAATTTGGAACATAAGAGCACCAAGAAGAAATAGGGAAAGTTTGGTGAGTGGACATTGAGTTGATGGAGTGAAATCTGAAGAAAATACTTGAGGCAGTCTGATCAAAAAAGCGCTAAGGAAGACATCGCTGTAAAAATTTGGTGTGCATTCGATTTGCATTTGAAAAAGTAAAAGTTCGAAAAAAGTGCAACAAAAGGTAAAAAAGTTAACAACTGGATCAAAACTAATTAAACCGGATCAAAACTATCTGAACCGGATTGAAACTAAATGAACTAAAGTGAAACTTTTGTGATAATAAGCAGAAATTACTGATATTAAAATGATCCAAGCAGGAAACAACAACAAAGTCAAAGAAGACAGCCAAATTGGATGCTATAACAACAAAAACTCGCAAACATGTCAAGATGTCACGGAGAATGTGAAGGAAAAATTGGAAACCAAGGAGACTTTACAACATGTGGACAATGCAAACTAAAATACTGCTACTACTGTGCAGGAGTAAAACAAAAAACTTGGAAAAGCATGAATGGAACCAAAAGAGGAGAATGGAGATGCAAACAGAAATGCAGAAAAACAAGAACAAACTCAAAGTGATACAGACAAAAATAGAGCTGAAAGACATGAAGAAGATGATGAAGATGCGGAAAATAAAGTTGAAATGAAGACAATGATGAGAAAAATGGAGGAAAAAATTGATAAGTTGATATTAAAATATGATAAGCAATGTGAGACAATGGAAGAATTAAAAAAAACCAATTCAATTCAATTTATAAGTGAACAACAAAATGACTTAAAAAAGGAAATTGAACAGCTGAAGAAACAAATGCAAGAAATGGAAACTAGAGTACAAGAATTGGAAAACAAGGAAGAAAGAAATAAAGTGTTGGAACAGACCATCAACACAATGTACCAGGAAACTAAGGAAAAAGAGCAATATGAAAGAAACAGAAACTTAGCAATAAATCTACTAGATTGGCTACCTGATGAGACAAATTGCTAGTAATAAGGAATCTAGCAAAGAACTTTAACGTTGAACATGACTACTCAGAAATTGAAGCAGCACACAGAATACCGAATAGAGACAAAGAGAAACCCAGTACAATAATAATACAATTTAAGCACAGAAATAGCAGGGACAAGTGGCTTGAGAATAAAAAAAAGAGTTGTTACGAATGACGACATGTATAGAAATGGAGACAGGAAAAGAATATACCTCAATGAAAATATGACCCCATATATGAAACAATTATTTTGGAAGACAAGGAATTTTGCCACAGAGAAGAGCTACAAATATGTGTGGTTTCGGAATGGAAAAATCATGATGCGGAAGAATGCAGAAACCAGAGAAGTGATAATCATAAAAGAAGAAGAGGATTTTAAAAACATAAACTGAAAAGAATTTGTCAACCAAGTATTCAGAGATAAAAAATCTGCATTTGATTTTGAAACTATAATGAAGGATACTGAAGATAATGAAAATATGAAAGTACTTCATGTAAATGTAGGAAGTTTAAGAATAAATTGGGAACTGTTTGAACAACAACTTATGGAAATGAACGTTGACTGGGAAATAATTATAATGACTGAAATAAGTTGGGGAGTAATGCTATAGCATTGGTTTGGTCTGGGCGCAGTATGGGATGACCAACTCGGGCACACGCGTGACCTTCCTATTTTTAACTTTCTATTTTTAGCTCTGCCTTTATCTTAAGATTGTCAACAAAGGTATCTCAGTTCTAGCTGAGAGCGTGCTCATGCTGGTTGCTCTTTAACCCGCCCCCGCCCCTGCTGCCTCCACTTTATCCTTTAAATGCAGTTCTGCCACATCATTGTTTCGTTTTGTGTTTTGCGATTTTGTGCGTCCTTTCCCTGCATCGCAGGGACTGGACTCCCTCTGGCCCCCAAAAGGCACACATACCTGTTCCGGCGTGATGCAGGGGACAGTGCTGGACAAACAGTTCTCACTTAACTGGCGTCATACAGAGTCGTGCAGGCCGGGTCGGGCTTCTTTGGGCACGCCAGGGGTAGAGGTCAACGGGGGGTTTCGGTACACACGTTCGTACCCCCATTTCGCCAAAGTTTATTTTATGTAAGTGTTCTGTTTGCAGAATTAAACATTTTTGCTCTAACTCTTGTTGCGTCTTCTCATTCCATACTGCGCGTAGATATAAAAAGAGAAGAAGCAGAACATTATCATACTAGTGGATATACAACCAATACTTTAACAAGGGAGGTAATGAAGAGAGGCGGAGGATTAATGATCTTTACAAAGAAAACTCTAGATGTGAAAATTACAACAATTGATATCAATGATAATAATGTGCTAGAAATTGTTATAAATGAAAATGATGTTAAAACTAGAAAAGGACAAATAATAGCAATTTACAGAAAGCCTTCATCAAATAAGAAGGAGTTTGTAAAAAAAAAAACTAAAAAAAACTGGATAAAATGTAGTAACAACACAGAAACTTGTAAATATCAAATGATCATAGGTGACATAAACATCAATATACTTTTAAAAGATAATGAATCTGAGGAGAAATTTGAACAAACTGCAATAGACTATTATGAAAATACTTTAACTTCATTGGGGTTTGAAAGTAAAATTAATTCACCAACACGGGAAGAAATAGTATTAAAAAATAGAATAAATCATTTGCAACGATCTTGTATTGACCATATATTTTTTTTAAAGTAACAAAATAGAATTAAAGGGAGGAGTACTAACTGAGAAAATTGCAGACCATTATATGACAATGGGATGGATGTGGGAAAGAATCAAGAAACAAAGAAAAAATCACAGAAACAGAAGAAAAAAATACTGGAAATTCGACAATGTAGAAATAATAACAAAACTAAATCAGATAGATTGGGAATACTTAGATAAAATAGAAGAACCAGAGGCTATTTATGAAGAAATTTTAACAAAAATAATGTATATTCAAAAAATAAAAAACGTGTAACAAAAATTCTAATCTAATCTAATCTAAAATCGAAAAACAAATTAAAGAATGTAAGGACAAATTCTTTCAAAAACGAATTGGGAAAGTTACAAAAGAATAAAAAAAACAGTATGGGATGTTGTAAATGAATTTAATACCAATAAAGGTAAAGAAACGGATAATGAAATAATTCAAAATTTTAAAGGACAAAACATTGCTAATATAGTAAATAATTTGAATAAAAACTATAATAAACAAGTGCCAGAAATAAAAAAGGATAATAAAACAGAACATGAACTCTATAAAAATAGTACTTACTATAGAAACTTAAAAAAAGAAAAAGAAAAGAATGTGAAACAAGCAATGAAAACAATGTATATAGATAATGCAAATGAAAGTGTAATAACAAATATAATAATGGAACTAAAAAATATGAAAGCTACGGGATTTGATAAAATACAAACTGAACATACAAAAAAGACAAAAGAAAACACAGCAATTGCAATATGCAAACTAATAAATGCTATAATTAAAAAAGAAACTTGGCCAGAAACACTAAAAATACAAATCATACGACCAATTTACAAAAAAAAAGGAGACAAACAAGATCTTAATAATTATCGACCAATAGCACTTTTATCAATAATAGATAAAATATAGAAACATTTTTTGCAAATAAAATACGAAATTTTTTGGATACATGGAACTTACTAACTTCATCACAATTTGGTTAAACCAAAAATAAAAATACAACTGAATTACTATCCGAAATTAAATGAAGGTAAATACAGGTTTGAATGAAGGTAAATACGTTGGAATAGTACTAGTTGACCTACAGAAGGCATTTGATACGTTTGATCAAAAAATATTACTACATAAATGTTATAAATTAGGACTTGGAGGTAAAATATTCAACATTATAAAAAATTATCTATACAACAGGAAAACAATAGTACAAATAAAAGATACACATAGCTCAACTGAAATTGTTAAAAATGGAGTACCACAAGTTTCCATAGCTTAGTGTAAATTAAGAATAATAATGGTCCATGATAATGATGAAAATAAGGAAGAAAAGCAACATTTTTCTTTTTGCAGATGACACAATAATGATTTTTTTTATAGACAATGAACTATATATTAGCAAAGAAAAACTGTACAAATGGATACATCGGTACCAAAAATGAAAAAAAAAAGAAAGAAATATGGATAATAAAACATTATGGTGCTTGTAAAAATTTAATACGAGGAAAAATTAAATATACATGTGATGAAAAATGTAAGGAACTGGAAAAAAGAAAAATAACAAATACCTAGGACTTATAATTGATGAAAATTGGAACTTTAAAGAACATATAACTGGAATTATAAAAAAATTAAGACAACTTATACCAAAAATATATAAACTCAAAAACATATTAAATGTTAAACAAAAACAAATAATCTATAATGCATGGATAAAAAGTATAATAAGTTGTGGAATAGAAATTTGGGGTAATGCTACAGAATATATAATTGAGAGATTACAAAAAGTTCAGAATAAATTAGTGAAGGTATTATTTGGGAACTACAAAAAGAAAAGGAAAACAATTGAGTTATTAAAAGAAAATGAATTATTTAAAATACGGGGACTGAAAAACTATACAATAATAATAAAAAATTATTATAGCAATAAACATAAAGTATTATCAAAAAACATTAGTAAATTACATGGAGGTAAAAGGAAATATGAAATGCCACAATGGAATAATTGTTATGGAAAAAGAGGAAAAACATGGTATATACCAGAACTATTTAATGAACTTCCAGAAAACATGTTAACCTTTGCAAATCTGAATGATCTTAAAACAAATTTAAAAACTCACGTTATCAAAAATCAATATTAATATAAGATAGAGCATAGACAAGACCTAATAAATCATAATAATAAATTAATTTGATGTAAAATAAAGTATATATTTATGTAACTTGGTGTAATGTAATTGTGTGTAACTATGAATCTTGATATAATATA
>JAHWFP010108075.1:0-19189 GCA_023313725.1 Lithobius niger
GAGGAGGGTGTTTTGGAAGCTGGATTTCGGTGATGTGAGGATGGTAATGATGATGATGATGACTTCAGCCCAAGTAGGCTTAATGGGTGGTGGTTAGGTAGTGGGATTTAGCACGGCAGTGTGGTTGGTTGTATGGAGACGGACTGTCTGTCTGTCGTTCAAGCGCAGCACCCGAAGGATGGAACGAATGCGTAAGGGATCAACTGAATGAATAAACGGTGGCTGCAAGAGTATCATTTGGTTGCTGATGTTCCTACCCCCGAAAAACGTCGACGTTCGAAACGAACGGTCTGTAGCATTACCCGAACGCTGATTCCACGCTGCGCCTCCCACACCCAAAGCAGTCAGCGAAGGTTCCCTACAACCCACCCGGCCATCAGCGAAACGAAACGAGTGGCTGTCGCACGCAGCCTCGCATCAGGCCGAATTTGGAAATTACTCCCCAATTGGCCCAAGATTGTTAATAAATGACTTATTGTGCCTGAATGCTGGCAAATTGGGTGGCATTTTTGTCTCAAAATAATACGAAAAGAGGTGCTGTTAGCGGCCAACACCGTAGCCAACACACAAGACACACACACACGCACACTCTCTCTCGCGGACGTGGCGTATTGCGAGTCAAGGCAGGCTGTTGAGTTCGATCGTACAAGCACGCCTGCGAAACTGCGAGCCATGCCGGAAAAGGTGGTTCAGAGACGGCAGAGATTTCGAGACTACGTCGTCGTCCTCGATATGCGGGAATGGACACTTAAAGAAGCGACGACAAGTGAGGTGTTCTTTGAAACAGCATTCAGTCGTTTTGCTTTAAGTGTTAGAAGGATTAAGTTTAAGTGTGATTATCAACCAGGATTAGTGCACCAATTAACCACCTTCGAAAAAAGAAATGGTACCAATTACGTTTCTGTTGAGGTGAGTACGACTGCTAAATGTTAATGTATGGAATTTTGAAAAGCGTAATATTTTACCCTGGTTGCGCTAATTATTCAGCGGCATCTTGATGGTCCACTTAACGATACCCCCGTTGGTGCACCACGAAGACATGTGTGCACTCAACATTTTCAGATTTTTGAAGAACAGGCAGAGAAAGTCATTTCAACAGTGCAGGAAAGAGCTCTCTATAGAGCAGTGACGCGACGTAGTATTATTGTATATAACTCTAACTGGAGCCTTAATGGGTTAGCTGCAAGGGGCACTGCAGAGAGAAACAGAAGAGCGTCATACTGAAGCCGATGCTGTGAAGAGTGATTTCTTAGACCTAAAACACGCGATTGGAGAAAACAACGTTATTTTAAGCCTAAGAAATCCACTCTTCCGCTGTTTTTCCCTCCATTTTTATGTAGTGCACCTTGTAGTTATGCCCTCCAAAACCCATACTGGTGCCAATATGGCGGCAAATGTCACTGCTCTATACGTGCAGGCTATTTCAGATTGTAATGACAGTTTAATAATTACGGTTTACAGAGCTATAGCATCAAGCAGTTAACAGCAAGATAAAGATATACAGGGTGGGCTATAAACGCATTTTTAACCATTCGTCATAAATGCCATAATACAGGCTGGTCCATGATAAAAAACGCAACAGCAAAATTTTTCTTCTAAGTACAAACTTTTTTGTTAGCACGCTCCATCCAGAAGTTTGAACCGTAAAGGGACTTTCAAAACTACCCGTTCTATTAGACATCATCTGACTGACCCTTTACGGTTCTGGAGGGTGCTAACGAAAAAAAATTTGGACTAGACAAATTTTGCCGTTGCGTTTTTTTTTTATCATGGACCACCCTGTATTATGGCATATACAATGAATGGTTAAAAATGCGTTTTGTATTGCTAAAACAATCTCAATGTCGACGCATAAAACCGATAAAAAAAACTGATGCTTAATATTTCGGAGCATATCAATGGTTGGCTCCATTTTCAAAGGTTAAAAAACACAACAAACTCACAAACCCAACATCCGGTCTACCAAGTCGCCATGTTGAAGGCAATGTGACCCGGCATGGCGACCGGGTATTAGACTGGATGTTGGGTTGGTGAGTTTGTTGTGTTTTTTTAACCTTTGAAAATGGACCCTACCGTTGATATGCTCCGAAATATTAGGCATACCAGTGTTTTATCCGTTTTATGCGTCGAACTTGAATGTATTAAACAAATAATAATTATGGCATTTAATTGTAAAAGCACGATATATCATGGCATTAAAATTGTAAATACTACCCGCTGTGAAACATGTGCAAAGGATGTATTCATGCATCAAGAACAAAAGTTTGAGGTACGAAGGCGATCCGGTGCTACCGTATAGTTCTAGCCTTTTTTTTTTTTTTTAGATTGGTTTAGATCATGCCATGTAGTTCTAACCCGTTCATACCATTAAAACTGCACACTCACGGTCAGGGGCGTACCACCCATACGGGAAAACAGGAGATTTCCCGTGTGGCTTATGCTCAGATGGCCTGTCGGGGGCCTATTGAAATTCTTTCATGATGACTGATTTCCGCGAAATGCCACAAGACAGGGGCCCTACGTTAACCATTTCCGGGTCTAAATGGCCCTCCCAGTGCACCCCAGTGTGTACCATAGCATTAAATAATGAAGTCATGACGCACCATTGCATTGAATTGCAGTATAAAGTCGTGATGCATTATGACATCAAATTGTAAAGTCGTGATGCGTTACGGCTTTGTCATTAAAATCTATCCTAAAGACATGGTACTTTATGGCAGCAAATTGTGAAATCATGGCTTTAAACTGTAAAGGTCATGATGCATCACGGCATTAAACTATG
Source organism: Lithobius niger (assembly GCA_023313725.1). Lineage (NCBI taxonomy): Eukaryota > Metazoa > Arthropoda > Chilopoda > Lithobiomorpha > Lithobiidae > Lithobius > Lithobius niger. Next base: position 2,783 of record JAHWFP010108075.1, read on the forward strand.
ACGTGATGATGTGTCCTGGCGATAAACTGCAGCCTAGAATCATTTAATGACACAGTGTGTCATTAAATAGTAGCCAAAAGCCATGATGCACTACGGCATTAAATTAATAACTCTGGATGTGTCTTGAAATTAAACTACAAATTCTTGCTAAATCATGACAGGAATTTTTGCACACTTGCGTGGTAATAATGAAAAAATATATTTGTAAACTTGCAAGCAGCTGTTACTTTTTATTAACGGACTTGAAATTGTGACACTCGAAATGCAACAGGACACAAGATTTAAGATTTCGATCAATCTATTGTCTGTTATCACTACAAAGCTAAGGTACTTTGTGGCAAGTATCGCATATTACACACTAGTAACAGTTTTAGCAAATAACGCACACGTCACCTTATTTATTTAACAGTTTTAGCAGTGCTAGCCGTAGTATTTCAAGAGTCCCAACTGGCTATGTCGGACTCCCAACAACAACTACAGGTCAGGGCTAGAGTAAATTTATACGCGTCTAAACAATGTACTCCCGCCAAGGATTTGTGCAGATGGTAACACGCCGTGTGCAAGAACAGGTTCAAAGTGGCTAAGCAGTTGGTCTCGTTCCCCTCCCCCCAGCGAGTGGCACCCGATCTTTAGCTGTCTGCAGCTATTGACTGAATGTACCATCACTACACGTAGTAGCGAGAGCACTACGTGTATTTCATTGTGACAGCCTGTTACATCGCCCCTCCCCTAAGTTTTTGCTTAAGAGAGTGGAGACCAATCTTTACAATACTCACTATCACTTAATTAGTAATGGAAGTCAACGTTACAATTCAAGATTATTTATTCAATATTCTTGTCCTTAAAATCTATGCAGCGTTTAATGGTATAAGTGACAGTATACCTATCTCTGTGCAAACCTGTAAGTTACGCCAGGAACTGTTATGCGGCTTTTCCAAAATAACTATGAGAGGAAAATAAATGTTGTTCCGGCAGCTTTCACAGCACTAGTTCACACACTGAACCACTATCCAAAAAGAGTTTAAGTGGGCCAATCTATTATGAAAGTTCACCACCTCACAACTCAAACATATTCTTTTAATAATTTTCCTGCTCGTCCTTGCTTTCTGTATTATTGTGCGACACATCTATGAAGAATTCTTCTGTGGAGGTCACTGCGGTACTGGGAGTTGGTACTGAGTTGAAGAAGTCCCTGAAATCCCGCTGGGGGCCCTATTGGAAGTGGCCATGCCATTGACACTGCCCATGCTTTGCGACATTGGAAACGAACTTACTGGAACTTTCCAGGGGTTCTTCATTGGTATAGACAAGTCATTAGATACCTTAGTTTGACCCTCTTTGCAATGTGGTGACCCTACTGAAGCTCATAGTTTTTTAAGGTTTAGGTTGGGACCACTCAAAAACACTTGCGTCGACCTACCGTGTCCATAGTTGGGCTATTACATGTTGTGTTCTTTGTAAAGTTGTTTGCGTGTCCCTTGGTGTCCGTCATGGTGACTTTCTTTTTGGCAGGTTCCACCTTCGTCTCTATCGACCGATGGTGCAACTTGTTCCCACCTTTTCTGGACAGACCCGAAAATTTCTGTAGTCTTTCCTGAAGTTGGGGCCAGGGTACCTGGAGTGTTTGGTGTTTGGCTACCCGTTTTCACCTTCCTGTTGCCCTCTTTCAGTTGGGTGATAGTCGGTGGGCTGGTTTTCGGGTCCCTTACCCCGGTCGTCCTTGGGCTGTCCTGGGTGATATTGCTCCGTGGGTGTACAGATGGGTCGTATATCGATGAGGAGGCATGTGTGGGGGCACCTCTGTCTGTCCAGGTCAGAATAGGTGCCGTGGTTGGTGGACTGCCTGCTACTCCCGTTCGTGATCGTAGGCGTGCTTGGTGACAGTATTGTAGGGCACCTTCAGACACCAAACGGTTCACATTCTGTGGTATTGCTGCCGAAACCCGCTTTATTTTCCGTGAGGAGAAGGCGCTCTTCGGGCAGTGCCCATGCAAGAAAGGCTCTTTGGGGTGTCTCACCGCTAAGGTTGGGAGCCTGATGTGCCCTTTGGACTCATGCTGGACCATTTCTTGGGTGTTTGACTTGGTAGGTGTAGTCTTTCGAGGGGCTCAACTAGCCGAGGCCTTTAACGCCAACTTTTCTTTGATTTACTCTGCTCCTTTGTGTCCATGGCCCCACATAACACCCCTTTTGAGATGCGTGAATTGGGTTTAATGCTTGAACGCTTGAACATGTTGAAGCTGCAAGAAGCAGTGCATACTTGCAAAGAAGGCGGTGCTCCTGGAGTGGATGGAATCTCCTACAAGCAGTTGAGGGAATTGAGTCTTGAGGCCTGTGTTGAGTTCCTGGCCTTTTTTTAAGAATGATTTTGGGGGCGTCTATCCCTCCTGCTTGGCTGTTTTCTATCTTTACGCCTGTCTGTGCTGGGGCGAGTGAAGATGAAGTCTTCTGTAACGAGTTACAGGCTGATTGAGTTATTCTCCTGTTTCAGGAAGGTATATGAAAGGATTTTTGTCTGTCGCCTGACCTGGATTTTGGAGTTTTTGGGGTGGAGTTTTTGCAGGTTAATTTGGCTTTATGAAGCATAGGTCTCTGCAGGACGCTATTCTCTTTTTGGAGCCCAGCATCAGGGAGGCGTGATTACACGGCCGTGTTGCTGTGGCTGCTTCTGGATGTCAAGGCAGCTTATGATACTGTGGATATTGAGTGGATTGAGCATGCTTTTCGGGGTTTGGGTGTAGCCAGGGAGCAGTTACTGAGAGCCATGTTGGTGCTGTTGTGTGACAGGCAATTTGCTATCAGAGTTGGGGTGTCTGGTGTGGTAGCTTAAGCTGCTCAAGCCGGGTCCTGTTCGTAGTGGCAATCAATACGGTGCTTGTGGAACTGAGCCATAGTACCAATGCATTTGCTTACGCTGATGATATTGCAGTTTGGTTTGAAAGGAAAGAGGTGCCTTCACTCTTGTGTGCATTGCAGTCAGTCGTTGGTATGGCTGAACAGCTTCTTGCCATTCGGGGACTATCCCTTTCCTTGGGGAAGACAGAGTCGATGGTCTTCTGTAGAGGTCCCCTAATACAGCTTCGCTGTCGGTGGGGTCCAATGTTATAAACGTGGCCAACTGTGTCTAGTATCTGGGTGTCCAGCTGGGTCCCCAGTTGTCATGGGCAAGTGAGGTGGCTGCTGTGAAGGAAGGCATTACGTTGCAACTGCGTGTCCTGAAGTCTCTTTCTTCTAATCACTTGGTAGCAAAACGGTCTGTTGTTAGAGCGTTTTACCGGGTCTTTGTTTGGTCTGGTGTAGACTTCCATTTACCATTCATGGCTAAGTCGAAGAGTGCGATCCGAAGTATGCAGGTGTCCCTGGACGAGTGCCTGCGGATTGTCACTGGATGCCTTCTCTCGACTCCTGTCCTGGCTGTTGGTTGAAGTGGGCGAAGCCCTAACGGGGTCAGGGCGAAGGAGCTCTTAGCTGCCCTATGTTTAAGGGCAGTGGCCAGGGGTAGTGGTGAGCCCTTGGACAAGATCATTGTGGTAGTGTTCCCTGACTCCTTGTGCAGCGGGAACTAGGTTTCCCTGGGCAGGGGGCCATACTTTTGATTGGGCCATGCTTGGCTAAGTTTCGTGCTCCTAAGTATACTCATGCCCACTGTCCGTGGGTCTGGTATCTTGGCCTGGGTGAGGTGATGCAGATTCTGGAAAATGTGAGGCTACAGGCCAAGAGGGGGGTCGGACGTTGTGGTTATCTATTGTGACGTGTCCCTCTCCCTCATGCCATGGGATGGAGGAATTGGCAACTGTGGTCCAGATTTACGCTTGGAGTACAGGTACTCCTTGAGAGGTCTTTCCTCTGTCTTCCTGGGTGAGCTTGTTGGGATTTCTTTGGCTGTTGACCCGGGGTTTGAACTACAGTTCCTGCAGTTCAAGATTTTCTCAGATTCGGCTTCTGGGCTGCTTTCCTTGAAACGTGCATTTGCTGCCCTTGATGTGTCCCACCTGCTTGTTTTTGAGGTTGGATGTTAACTCTTCTGCACTCAACAAAGAGGCCAAACTGTTTCCATTCACTGGGTTCATGGACATAAAGGGTTTTTTCGGCAATGACGTTGCAGACAGCCTGGCACGTGAGGGAGCTGGGCAGGGGGCTATCGTTGTCGATTGTCCCCTGGTCCCATCTGATTTGTGTCTGATCCTTGCCTTTTTGGCTGAGGAGGGGTGGCAGAAGGAATGGAAGGGGGCTAGTGTTGGTGTGCTATGTTCGGCATTAAATCTACCTCCTATGTTTTGGACTGCCTCCCTAGATGCGATGCCGGTCTTTTTACGGGCCTGAGGACTGGCCATTCTCTGCTTCGTGGCCATCTTTTTCATGTGGGGTTGAGTCGTTCCCTTGATTTTCAGTGTATGTGTGTGTGTGTGGGGGGGGGGAGGAAACAGTGGTTCACTTTTTCTTTGACTGTCCCTTGTGGTCCACCTCTTTGTGTGGGTTGGTGTACTCTGGTAGCTCTGCTCGGTGTACCTATAGCGTCCTACAGGGCCACGGGTCGTTTCGTGGTAAGGTGAGCTGGGCGGTAGCCTACTGGGTTGTCCTTGGCATTGTGGTTCTCGGGTTGTAGTACCGGCCTTCTGTTCTCTAAAGATAAGAAGTTAATTCTTTAAGGATTAGAAAGGGCGAGTGGTTGTATAGACCTTTAGGTTCCGTAACTATAAATAAATAAATGAGACGTTGCCTTATAATGTAAGACAATGACTTTCTGACACTGAGGCCTGACAATGAACTTAGCGGGTGGCCCACTAGCGTGGTTCTTGATCAATCATGCTTATTTGAGTTGCTTGCACGGTAGCAATTAAATGTCTCATGAACTTCCCTATTGTCGTTGCTGTAGCCTCGTATACAACGAAGGCTTATATTGTTAAGATTCCTTAGAAGAACTCATTGGAATCCTTTGTGGACCCCGGCCATGCATAGGCTCGTAGTTGAAACCACCTGAATTCCTAATAAAAATTCTATGCTGCCGCGAAAAGATTCCATCGCATTGTAAAGTTAGTATCGCTTGACAAAAAATCGGTATTATGATAAATGTAACGGAGTTTTGAACAAACCGTAAAAGCGAGTCGCCTAAATTCAACGAACGAACTCAGATATCTTAGTTTCTACCACACGGATATGTCGTCGCTCACGCATTAAATGGATACAGAGTAGTAAAAAAAATAATAAAGGGCAAAGGGTTTTAGCGAGTCGTGTTAGCCGCTCCCGATCATCGTACCGTGTAGAACAAACAATCACTATTATAATCACTGGAACTTGCGCTTTTTTATATTCACTATTATAATCACTGGAACTCACGCGGAACCTCTTTATTGTTACTTTGTCTCAAAGTCATTCTTCTTTGAAGTCATTATTTGTACCATTATACGTTGTCAACCGTCCAGAGCGACCTGAGAAGTTTTTCAGTTTTTGCAATCTCAGTCTTCTAACTTCCGGTAATGGCCGGGGCCTTTTTTAACTTCGATGCTAAAACGCTTTTTCTCAGATGGCTCTGGACAATGAAGTGGCGCAAATAACGACTTCACACATGATGCAAGATGTCAATTAAGACCATCAGCACGAGTTCCAGTGATGACAAAAGCGCGTAAGCGTAAAAGTTGATAACACTCGATACAGTGTACAGATTGTACTACGGTATGACTTTTGCCTAGTTTCATCGTTTTCATTTATACCGAGTGTCCCAAAATTCAGGGGACACCCCAATGTCTTTTGCCTCAATCGTTATAGATGAATGAAGCCGTATATAGTTGGGACGTTCTTGACGGAATCAACCCATTTATGAGGTAGGGCAGGCTGTTCTGCCGCCTCCCCCCCCCCCTACAAGGGCGCCCCTGGTGGCCCTAACTTTTAATATCAAATGGGAATGAGGGATGAAGGGATGAAGGGAATGAGGGATGAAGGGAATGAGGGATGAAAGGATGAGGGATGTCGTCGCCGGCGTCTTGCCTCGTTTGGCTTTAGGGCACCGAATTCGTGTAGTCGTCCCCAAGACGCCACGTGTACACCAGGTCGGCAACATAGACGCCGAGCTCGGCGTCTTGAACCAACTGGATGGATAAAGACGCTGTTCTCGGCGACACAATCCTGCCTTCGGGCAGTAGAGGGGGACTAGTTAACCAATAGGAACATAGATTTTTATCAGATAACGAAAACTCCGCCAAATTCAAATAGATGTCATGACAACGGTTGACACGCCGACGACAAGGAGAAGTAGTGACGCCGTGTGTACGCGGTAAATAGTCCGACTCTTTTCGAGGTTTTCATACCTCCCCCAAGCAAAAGAGGGAAGACGCCGGCGACTAAAAGACGCCACTTGAAGACCGGTACGTATCCGTGCCCCGTGGTTTCTTCATACGGCATTCCGTTCTCAGCACAAATAGTGCCGCTCCTAACCTAGAGCGCATTGCCTTGAAATAATTATAATACCGCAGAGACGAGTTCTATCGGCCATCTTCCAATGACTTATTCTCACATATTGAGATAATATCTTATCAGATTCGTTCTGCGTCTTTAGGCCTAACCGTGCCTCGTAACGCCATTCAATCGTCAACGCATCGTTGCCACCTACCTTGCTGAATAGGACGAGAACGGCATCGTAGAATCAAAGGCTATTATTAAAAAAATCCCAAGTCCGTGTGAAAAATGGACAAATAATCCGGCTAGGCGAGTGGATGAGCCAGGGGGATTACGTGGTCCGTCTATCATGATTGTGTAAATATGAGAAAAGGTGTGAAATGTTCCCACGCTTTTGTTTCGTAAGACGGCAATAAAAGAATGGCAGAGTGAGTAAAATTAAAGGGTCGGATGGCTGCGTCTCTAATGTACGGCTCGAGAAAATAGACACGAGTTAGGCTAACGAAGAGACTTCTTTTTTTTTTTTCTTCTTTTTTTTTCTTTTTGAGCATGGTCTGATAAACAGCTGATGTTTAAAAGTGAGAATCTGTAATAAGAAGATGTGCCAAAATAATGCCCATTTGAGTAATGTCGTAGCCAAGAATACTTTAACGATTGTTGAACATAATAGCCCACTTTTTTTTTGAAGGGGGGGGGGGGGGCGGGCTAATCATTAACAAGTTTAAGCCGTTTCTGTCGCATTGTTAATTATCCTCAGATGGCTGAAAACGGCCAAACTACCTTAGCTGTAAAGACACAACGTGTCTAGTGGTCGCCATGCTCATATATATATTTTTTATCTGGATGTTATCGTTTATCTTGGTGGGCGACACACTAGCGTCTGTCTTGATAAATCTCGTAGGCTAAAACTGTGGGGAAAAGTGATCTATGGTGTCAAAGTTCGGACAAACATTTACTATTCACGGCAATGAATTAGAAAGTGTATAACTTGGTTATGAAAAAATAAAAAACAAGAACTTAAAACGAGCTACATATTGTGCACCATATTAGTATCATCAACACGATATAAGTATTGATCTCAAAATTGGTTGGTTTCAACTGGCAGGACGTACGGAAAAAAGTAAACTTGCACTGTATTAAAAGGCTGTCAAATTAATATACACATTTCAGAAGAACGGAGGTGCGCGGATTGAGCGAGTAGGGGGAGCAATTTCTGCGTATGGCACACCTTTTCAACGGAAACAAACCCTTTCAGTCTTCTGTGCGACCGAAACGGCTGGGAAGACTCTGATATCAACACCTTTGTCCGTCCGTCCATCGCCTATATCAACTCCGGAACTGCATCAGATAGAGTCAAACGGTTTTCGTCATTAGATTCAGCGTCCAGAAATTAGTTAGAAAGATTTAAAAATAACGGAAATATGAAGCGGGAGTCGCCCACAAGTAACCAAAGTGGCCGACAAGTGACCGAAAGTGGCCAACAAGTAACCGAAGTGGTCGACAAGTGACCGGAAGTGGCCCACAAGTGACCGGAAGTAGCCCACAAGTGACTGGAAGTGGCCCACAAGTAACCGAAGTGGTCGACAAGTGACCGGAAGTGGCTGACAAGTTACCGGAAGTGGCCCACAAGTGACCGGAAGTGGCCGATAAGTGAGCCCATTATCTATGGAATTGGTACCATATACAGAGACAAACGGTTTTCACCATTAGATTGTGCGTCCAAAAATTAGTTAAAAGAAAGAAAAGGAAACCCGGAAGTATGAAGCAGAAGTGGCCCACAGGTGAGCCCATTTTCTGTTGAACGGTACCAGATAAAGAGAAAAGGCTTTCACCGTTAGCTTCAGTATCCAACGAATTAGTAAAAATTAATTTTAAAAAAAGTACCGGAAGTATGAAACGGAAGTGGCCCGAAAGTGACCAGAAGTGGCGCGGAAGTGTACAGAAAAACTGTTACGACTACATAGAAGCCGCAGCCGCTTGTTTACGAGAGTATATGAACTGCAGACATTTTAAAGAATATGATGAACGAAGCAAAAACTAAACAATAATAAATATTTATTTACCAAGAAAAAGGCAAAAAGGACTGGGAAGGGATAACAGGATCCACTGAACCCAACCTGAGATTTTTACAAAGTAATTTCAATAAAAGGCAAGCAAAAACAATGGATATATAACAGAAAACGTTAAAAATACTTTAGAAACTTGGACAAGTCAGTCTGTTTAGACCCCATTTAAAAATGGAAAGACTGGAAGAATTGACCAGCCCGGATGGAAGGCTATTCCACGGAAGTCTCACACATGCAAAGAAGTATTTAGAACAATCTTTTTTGGTAAGGACAACAGCACGTTTGAGATGAGGACCTCTAGTTTAATTGTTTTCTCGTATAGTGAAAACACATGATTCAATATCAACCAATCCTTTACGGATCGAAAAGGTAAGGCACAGATCAGCCTCAGCTCAAGCGTTGCATATAAGAGAGCCCGCAAAGACCATGGAGGCACTTAGTGTAAGACCTCTGCACAAACTCAATGTGTTTGATGTCCTTTATAAGATACGGGGACCAGAGAGGGTTGGCATACTCAAGCATCGGACGAATGTGCACGAACTAGGATATGAACGTCTATCTCCAGGCAAGGAACAACGTCTAAGCACATAACATGAAAGTTCAGCTTTAGATACAGTCAGATTACAGTGGATAGAAAAGCTGACATCAGCGGAGAAGTGGACTCCAAAGTCCAAGATCAGTAATAGTGTGTTCAAATTTAAGTTTAGCGTTTTCAAGTACATTGACGGAGAAAGGTTTTTTTTTTATCCAGATGCAAATTTGGCATTTAATCTTTTAAGTACTATGCTCGAGCAAACCAGGGCATTTTTTTTAGGAAATGTGACTAGAGGTCCACTTTCACAAAAGGGTACTTTAATATATAAAGGGCACCATTATGTTAATGGCTCAACTATTAACATAATAAAAAAATCAAACTATGTGCAGTGGTGTAAGTGGGGTTTTGTACTGAGGGGGTAACACTAGTCATTTAGCCAAATTGTGCGTAGGTAGAAACCAATAACAGCTAGAGGATCTGGGGGAGCTCACAGCGCTCCCCCAGCCCCGGAAGCTGACGCATTTTTGCGATTTTCCAGCATTTTCTGGCTATGTAAAGTGCCGTTGAAAACATTTTTACAAAATCAGTTTTGCTGACTGCATTATACGCATAAAAAAAACTTTGTAATGTAAGTCTTTCAGTTTTTCACACTACATACCTATTTTTTTTATAAATAAAATATATCATCAGGAAAGTCGAGGTTTTTTTCAGCTACGCAAAAAGTGACAATTTACCGAAATCGAATAAGCCTTCAAAACCAGAAAAATAAAACCTCAACGTGTCCTTTTACAAAAGTTGCCGCTGCCCTCTCGGTGGTCTGTGCACGCTACTGGATTTTACTTACCGTGAAGATTCCCTGTGAACTGGATTAAGTTGAATCTGAATTCATTATCCGTATCTCCAAAATTTGTAGTTAGCAAAAAAAAAACATTCTCATGAAAGAATTAATGTATTAAACTTGACATTTTATTTCCTTTTTAGGGTGGACCTCCAGTGGGTCCAATTGAGTTTAACTGGAGGTCCACTTTAAGCATGTGAAAAAAATGTCCTGGAGCAAACTCGAGCCAAATACAAGCACAGGTCCAAGTATTAAAAACAGAGTCCAAACTTTGAGCGAGATGGGCAACAATGGATAAATGACAACAATACTAGGTTCCCTAAACAAGCCGACTCTAAGAGACGGACGTGGCCAAGTTGGTAGAGCCGTGTGCCTCACGTTAAAGAGCTTTTTCAAGTTGGTAGTTCGAGTCCCGTCCAAATTACCCCTACTTTTGTGGAGATATAAAATTAACGTACCACTTAAAGGGTTAAGGGTGTTTGTTGGGAGGGCAAGTCCAGGGACCAACCATTCACATGTGTGACAGCCGATTGCAGTGAAAGATGATCACCTCATTTTTTAATTTGCTATAAAGTTTGATAAATAAATAGACATAAATCACTGTAAATAATATTAAGGAAAATTGGAAATTAGCCATCAGCGAAAATTATTCACTAGAAATAACGTAGTTCAGTAAGCCACCTTTATGCACTTACCTTTTGTCGCAGTGGCATGATCCGGATTCGAACCGGCTACCCTGTAAGCCCCCAGATCACTTTCATAGCTCCTTAAGTGCCAGTGGAGGATGTGGCCATAGCGGTTAAGGCGCTGTGAAAGTGATCTAGGAGCGAACTGGGTAGCCGGTTCGAATCCGGATCATGCCACTCCGACGAAACGTAAGTGCTAATTTTAGCTGATGGCTAGTTTCCAATTTTCCTTTATAAAGTTTGATGTCATCTGCAAATTATGGCATATAACTGAAATTATATTGCTTCCTAATGATCAGTACATGGATTTTGTGATCGAATGAACCAGATCGACGCCATAAGAGTGATCCAAGCGAACGATATGGCTCTGTTTTATTAATACTCTGACATCCAGTTAAATACTTAAATTTAACCCCCAAGTTCAACAAAAGAAAAACTCGTTTCGGACACAATAACAGAAAAAAAAATTAACCACCATCGATTGAATCCTGTGGGGTGCCTCAGGGTTCTACACTGGGACCACTGCTTTTTTATTATACATCAATGATTTGAAAACGAAAGTTTCGAATGTTAAAATGCCGAAATTTGCTGATGATCTAAAATTATATAGTGTAATTGCTGGACTGCCGTACAACGACGAACTTGGGACACCCTCAGGCATGTCTACTGAGTGGTAGTTAACTGTCTACACTTCTAAATGTAAAATTTTTCTAAGTAGGTCGAAGAATAGACTTTTCGATTATGTTTTTTATGGTGTTTACCTAGAACATCTGATTTTTTACCCTTGGCCACGATGTGAGAACGAGAGGGCATCCTTTTAAATTTGTTGTTTACCATTCAAGGGCGATTGTCGAACATTTTTTTTTCTCAAATCGTGTGGTAAAGGTTTGGAATGGGCTCCCTAAAGAGGTGGTTACGTCCCCCAACCCTTTATAGCTTTAAGAACAGACTGAGAGGTGTGCACCAGAACGAGCATCTACGGTGGACATATACTTAAAATTATTATTGTTATTATTATTATTCTTCTTTTTTGTTTGAATTTTTCCTGGTTTACGTATTGATTCTGGCCTCGCAGCTGGCGATTTTCTATTTTTTTCTTGACTGGGTGAGTATATGTGTGATAATACTATTACCCTGCTCAGACCATTTGCTATTATTTGCAATGTATTGTTACTGTTATTGCTATCATTATTATTTTTTTTCTTGACCTTGTTTCAAAACGCAATTTTTATTCGTTTTTTATTTTATTTTCGGTAGACTCTTTATCACAGTCTTCAGTAAGAGCAGTTAAGTAGAAAATATCGAAAAAATGTTGGGACCATTATGATGCGTAAATAAACAAACCACACTCCGTTCGTGTACCTGGACGAAAAATTAATCACGTTTCGCGATTGGTTTCTTTTACTTATAATGCGTTAATTTTCCACCATTTTCATTTTTAGCTACTATACCACGCGCCATGGCCGTTTGCTGCGAAGTGCATATCACGTGACTGGGGTAGTCCAATCAGACGGCCAAACAGCCGTTGTTCTCGTTCGTCATTGGCTAACTCATGGTGACGTCACGGCAAACAGCTATTGCTCATGGTTTAGGCGCATTTACCTGAGTTCTGAAAATCAAGAGAAGCCTAAGGGCTCATTTACGCAACGACTCGCCTTTGTATTCTCGCAGCTAGAATTTAATCACGATGGCAAAAGTGTCGTTGCCATGGCAACAACGCTAACTGGATTAGCTAAAACCCGACGTCGTTTGAGCCAATGCTTTTTAAGTCTTGGAATCCGAGACAATCAGATAAAGAATTTCTCCTGATGAAATTTTCACAGTCGCTTCGGAACTCACATTATTGATTTTTTTTCGTTGCTAGTCGACAGAGCTAAATCCGCCGCCATGTTGGAATTTCAGATGATTTCAGGCATCTCGCTGCGAGAATGCAAGGGCGAGTCATTGCGTAAACGCGCCCTAACACATTAGTTTGTTTTCTATTTCTACAGGGCAGAAACCGATATGATTTCTGCCCAGTGTTGCATAGGACTTTGAGTTACTGTGCCACTTATATAATTTCTGCCCAGTGCTCAACCTAAGAATTTCGGTTCTGCCCCCCCCCCCCACCCTTGCCTAAAATATCTGAAGTAAAAATTTTATGTACGAACTCGCGAATTTGCTCTGCCAAAGCACACTTCTCATGAAATTGCCACTAAACCTGAAGAAAAGTGGGAACGTAGTCTCGACTCGAAGTAACGAACGACACAAACAGACGCTTAAATTCCAAATTTACCGAGTATTAAAAAGGCCAAAATAGAAGAAAAACGCTGTGTTCTCAGTAAAAAAATCTACTTACTTTTCTGTCAATGGACAATGTTTTTTTTTTTTTAATTTTATTTTAAGGTTATGGACGCCAATAACGAATTCAAATAGCGAATAACATTTGACACTCAAATAACAGTTAAAATAACACTCACAATAACAATTGACACATAATACTTGAAAAATGGAGAATCAAGTAACACTTACACTTAAATCATTGTGTAATTTATGTAAGGGTGAATCAGAAATAAGCCAACACTGTGACTGAGGTTGGTGCTAATGACCTTGCCGTCGATGCCCCATAAAGGCTGAATTGGGGCGCCCCCCCCCCGGGGCCGGGGGGGGGCAGGAATAACTTGGTACAACGTAAGTCACGTTCATGCATTTAACTTTTTCATTTGAGTGAGTTGATTCGGATTCGAACTGGTGAAACAAACCATGTCATGTTGGGAACTTGGCTTCGGGGTTTACCATGTTAGGTTTACACGAGGGGTTCGACAAAGCTGGAAATCTCGTACACCCAAGATTTAGATTTGTAAAGCCGTTTCAAATCTTGTAGTAATCTTGTAAATCCGTAAATCTTGGGTAAATCATCTAAATCTTGCGTAAATCATTCAAATCTTGTATATCTTGTACAAATTTGTAAATCTAGTACAAATCTTGTAAATGTAGTATAAATCTTGTAAATCACGTAAATCTGGCGTAAATCATTTAAATGTGGTAAATCTGTATAATCTTGGGTAAAATCATCTAAATCTTGTACAAATCTTGTAAATCTAGTATAAATCTTGTAAATCTAGTATACATCGTGTAAATCACGTAAATCTGCCATGAATCATTTAAATCTCGTAAATCTGTAAACTTGTCAAATCATCTAAATCTTGTGTAAATCATTCAAATCTGTGTAAATCTTTAAATCTTCTGCAGATCCGTGTAAATCTTGCAAAACTTCATGTAAATCATTAAATCTTACTTAAATCTTTTTGTAAATCTTTATATCCCACCAAATCCGTATAAATCTTCGTAAATCCGTTGGAAGATTTACATATTTAGAAATGTCGTACACTTGTTTTGTCTTTGTTGAACCCCTAATGGTATACAACATGGCTGAAGGGGGGGGGGGGCGGGCAGGAGTTTTGGAATGTTGACAGCTAAAAAGGGGATGATATTTTGATCCAAAACCTAACGTTCAAAGCTTCCATAAACCCATGGTGGAAATAGTGGTTCATCCAAATAGTGGTTCAGATTCATTATGGTGTATATTATTAGCTCGAGTGAATTGTGGCTTCGGAACACAAAAAGGGTGCATAAAGAATGAACGTTTGGCTTTGACTAAAAGCCCAAACTATACTGAGTTTAAGTTTAAATGGTAATAAAATAAAACACAAGCTTTACAACCGAACGGGATGCTGCTATTGCAAGCATTGGATAAAATGTGGGTTTTGAGTTTAAGTTGGGACTAGGGTTAAGGCGGAATGTTGTAATGAAAAGGCCTAAAAGGCATCTAAAAATGGCGTTTGATGCGGGAATGGGTCGGTTAGGAAGTTAGGCGGGAAGCGAAGTTAAAAGCTAAAATACAAGCCAAAATTCACCTAGCACGTGGGGTTACAATTGCTACCAAGATGTGAAACATAACAGGCTTTCATTGTTAAAAACAAGGAATGACAATCTTTATCTTGAATGCTACATTAATTGTTGACATCTTGCGGGTAAGCTTTGTAGGGTACATTTAGATCTACCCCAAAACAAGGCTTGTTAAGGATTCCCGCCAAGACTTTCGGCCGTGTGAAGTTGTGATATCAAACGCCAAGATCTTTCGCCAAGATAATCCCACCGAGTAATCTGCGCAACTGCAGATTACTTACAAACTGGCTTACTGCGCAATTTTCAATTATTTCATTTAACGTTTGAAGTCTTAGTCGGTGGGATTAGCTTGGCGAAAGAGCTTGGCGTTTGATATCACGACTTCACACGGCCGAAAGCTTGGCGAGAATATACTTAACAAGTCTTGTTTTGCGGCACATATCAGAACTTTTTAATCCAAATTGATGAAATCCATTTTTTTTTTTTTTTAGCATTTATGATATGGAAACACCATGCTAATATTCTGGTCCAGTTCTTTTATTTTTTTTTGGCGTTCGTTACATTTTGACGACAGCAGTCACGTTTTTTCATGATTAGTATATCTTATTAGTACTGCATTATCTCCTTGGAGAAATAAAACTCACAGATTTATTTATGAGTTTGCTGATTAGCATATTTGCTGATCGGCATTGTTTTAATGTTTGTATTGCTATGAAACGTTGCATAATAACAATGTTTAAAACAATGTAAAACAATCAATTTGGTCGTTTAACCCCTTAACCAATTAGAAGAGGCCTTATGAAAAGGGCACGTCTCTAGAACAATACCTGTCAAATGAGCTAAGAACCAGCCTTGTTCACCGCGTGGAAGAATTTATTTTCGTGATACAAAAAATGGCGGTAGCCAGTAATAAATTGGGCAAATGTCAAGTCGTTTCAAGTCGTTTTTTCAACCAGAAAACGGTAAGTTGTGTCATTAATAGTAACTTTTTTGTTGTCAAGCGGCCAAAGTTTCCCGATTAAACAAGCTTCAGCCTTTATTGTCGCATTATTATTTATCCTCAGATGGCCGCTGAAAATAACCCAACTACCATAGCTGTAAAGACACAATGTATGTAGTGGTTTCCATGCTCATATGTAGATTTTATCTGGTTGTTACCGTTAATCTTGGCGGGTAACAACCTAGCGTGTGTCTTGACTGTGAGCGAATGGTTTGCAGACCAATAGGTTCAAGAAAGCATCAATAAGAATCGGAGTTCGTATTTTCAGCCGATATCGAGGATCGGTAAACGTAAACAAGATTTTACAGTCATCGAAATACTGCCTTAATCGTCATAATACCGGGTCTAGTGACTCATCTTTTGCCAGTAGACGAGTGGGCATATCACTCACTAGTTTAGTGAACGACTGTTCACCGTTTCGAATTGGGGTCGTGTCACTTGAATGAACGGTAAGAGCATCAGCATGAAGGTGGCGCAGAATACTATCCTTATTTCCGACTTAACGTTATGAGTGAGTATAGCATCCTTGTACGTGTTTCATCCGTTATAGCCACCGCAGATGTATTGGGTGGAGTGGACATAGAAAGGTGGAGGATGTTGTAGGACGGAAGGGGGGGAGGGGGGAGTGAAGGTAGCTCGTAAACGCCTTTGCGAATCTAATGATCGTCATTGGCGGACGACCCTGCCGTGGAGCGTGCAGACCCTCGGACAGAGTAAGGCCAACGCCCCCGCCCTCCAGCAGTCTATACCTCGAGGTTGGACTGGAGGGCGGGCGGTGAGTGAGTGGCTGCATGGCCGTAGGGGTCGAAAATGGCGCTGGCTGTCCCCAGGGCGTATTTTGGGTTGTGGCGTGTACACTCTCTGACGGCTTGGTGACACGAGCGTGGATCCGGTGGCTTTGGAGGTGATGTTCAATAAGCCAGAGAAAATAATTATTCGAGGCGTCCAGTAGAAGCGGCACAAGAGACTGACTGCCCCTGTTCGTACTAGGAAGAATTTAT
>JAHWFP010108076.1:0-41499 GCA_023313725.1 Lithobius niger
CAAAGCAAGACTGAACACTTTCTACCATACATACAAACCAAAGGACGAAAGCACGTCTTTTGATAAGATTAGAACTGTAGAAACAAGTTCACTTTCACTATGCAATGCAGAACTTGAGCAAAAAAAACCTGAGCACACACTTCATCTGTCGAACAGCTGATCACGTCAGCCCCTAAAACCGGAGTGCAATGGATGAGAAAGGACTGCGAGAAAGGAAGTGCACATCAAGTTTATTTAGTTCAGCACATTCCACAACGTATTACAGTAAGCCTAGTAACTTTCCAAAACTCATTTCATGTAAATGAAAATTTTCACAATTTTTTGGGGGGGTGGGGTCGTCAACACCAAAGGGGGAGGTCACGATTTTTTTTATGTTGATGTTGACAATACACCACCCGGTCCCCCTTTCTCCCGTTGATAAATAATGAACGTTCCCTTACACGTTTTAAAAACATGCCAGTTTTATTTTATTCGTATTTTTACAGGTTTTTTTAATTGGTTTCGTTTTCTTTCACTTTGGTTTCGTTTTGTTCAAATTGCTTTCGTTTCTTTGCACTTTGGGTTCGTTTCTTTTCAGTTTGGTTTAGTTGACAGCTAATTTTACAAATCTTAAAAGTCGAAGCAAATTAAACGGAGAATACTAAATGTAATTTACAGTACATAAATTACGATATAGGTTTAAAAACATATTAAATTAAAGATTTACTGTGAGTAATACCAGTAATATCAAGAATCTATAAATTCTTGGTAGTATCCACAAATGGCTGCAGCTAAAATTAAGTGAACGACAATTTAAAAAAGCAATGTAGTGAGAATCATCTGTTTATTTTTTGTCTGTAATATGTTCAAGCACTTAATTAATTTATTTTTTATTTATTTGTAATAAATATTAAGTACTCGAACATAATACTGTGTTTTACAGACAGAAAATACACAGATGATTCTCACCACATTGCTTTTTTAAAATGTAGCTGTAGCCATTTGTCGACATTGCTGGTATTACTGTGCACATTAAATAATTAATTTAATATGTTTTTAAACCTACATTTTAATTTATTTATACTTTTATTTATAGAAGCACTGATGTGCCGTACAGGCTTCACAGTATAATTCAACGTTTAGTAAAAGTGCATAACAAGTACTATTAATAACCTATAAATAGACGTAGTATTCTGATAAACAGTAAAAAAAATAGTCCAATATCAACAAAATAATGATGATTATCTTTAGACGGGCAATTTAGTGACTCAGAAGGCAGTCACTAAAAGAAAATCTAGCTGCAAAATAAATAATTAGAAAATATGTAAATAATGTATACACAAAAAGTATATCGGGCAATGATTTAGGCCATTCAGATTCATTAGGTAAAAAGAAATTACATTTAGTATTCTCCGTTTAATTTGCTTCGACTGTACGATTTGTTAAATTAGTTGTCGACTAAAGCACCGAAAAGAAACGAAAGCAAAATGAAAAGAAACGAAACCAAAGTGCAAAGATACTAAAGCAATTTGAAACATAACGAAACCAAAATGAAAGAAAACGAAAGCAAAGTAAAAAAAAAAAGAACGAAACCAATTTTTAAAACCTGTAATTTTAATGTTTCTGTTTTTTTTCTATTTTACTGGATTTTCTTTAGTAGGAAAATCATCCGCATAATTCGTTATCAGCATATATTTTTAAAATTTACATGTAAAAAAATAGGCAGTGGCTCCTTCCACGTCCACCGTGGCTCTCTTCCTTTCACGTCTCGTGGCTGATTGGTCGCGAGCTTTGTGGGCGGAACTTAAACGCGCGACCTGTCTATAATCTTTTCCCGTCCAAACAACATTCGTCTCAGATTGTAATATTGAGCAAGAAACTAGACGTGGATGGTTTGTATTTCTGTCCAAAACAACTATAAACACAGACATGACTAGTATTTTCATGTGTTAATTGAATGAGAAAGATTCTGGAAGTGATGGTCTGCATTCCTGTGCAAGTGACAAACATTATCAGACTAATGATTATTATCTGTGCATTTCGAGGCGTGGGGGGGGGGGGGGGCCAAGAGTTCCAACCCCCCCCCCCCCCTCCCCCATAAAAATAAGCCGTAGGCTTTTATAGATCTACTCACGAAAATTCAGTTTAAATTTAGACGTCATAGTAGTTGAAGAGACTAGGCCATGTTTTTAGTGTTAATAATTCGTTTGGACAGGAAAACAGACAATTAACGCCCAGTTTCATAGTCAATTTAAATTTAGACGAGAATATATTAGAGCCACATCCATGTTTTTACTGTTAATAATTTGTTTGGCCAGGAATGTAGACCATTCACGTCCATGTTTTAGCAAGAATTTACAGATTGTTTCCTAGATTTTTTTTCAATCTTGTTTTTAGTAAGTTGTTTTAGACTTGTAAATTGTTTGGACAGGCATATAGATCATTCACGTCCAGTTTCTTGTTCAATTTTAAAAGCTGGAAAGTTTGTTTCTTGGACGGGAAAAATGTGTAGTCAGGTCGCACGTTAAGCTCCGCCCCCAAAAGCTTGCGACCAATCAGCCGCGAGACGTGAAAAGAAGAGAGCCACGGTGGACGTGGAAGGAGCCACTGCGAAAAAAATACTAGCGCGTAAAAAAATGCAGATGCAAATTTGTTAAATGTGTAACTTTAAATGCGGGGGAACGAGCACGACTCAATTACGTATTTTCATACAGAATATCAAACCTTGGACCTAACCCAATCATTCGTCCAAGAGCAGACTTTGAGGTAGTCTGCCCGATAATTGGTCGATCCATATTTGCAGTCTGCTACTGTTTATTTCTACCGGCCACCGGCAACGGCGATGTTGTCAAAAAATTTGGGCGAGAAGTGTGACGTCATGCGGCTGGATCACGTGAACACTCGCAAACCGTAGTGTCAAAACATTCAAAAGAATTAACTAAGAGTGATCAAATTAGCATAGCGAAGTTATTTTAATACATTAATTTTTGTTAAATTCAAAACATACTTAATACCATCAAAATTTATTCGCCATAACAAATTATCAAAATTAAAACAACACTGGTACGAGAGTTCGTGACGCCATCGTGCGCATGGAAAGTACTTTTTAACTCCGTACTGCGCACAGTGCATGTGCTGTTGCATTTTGCTGGTTGAAATTACAGTTGCTGTCATATTTCCACTTTAATCCAAAAATCTAATGTCTGTCTAAAGTGAGAGAGCATAAAAAGAACGACAAAACTAACGGTACGTATGACCTAATGAGCTTAAACACGAGGAGTTTGAGCCACAATTTGGCGCGGATGGCGATGTTGAAATGTTAAGCCTAACAGCGTTGCACTGTTTTCTGCGACACTCTTTGGGTAGTCTCGCTTTTTCACTCCTAATTTTTAGACCTCAGTAATTCATTTCCTGTTTATTAATTTTTAAAAACGCAGTGAACACGGATCGACGATGGAGGATGAGCCACTTTTGGTCGCATTTGGCTCTGCGTTGCAACTAAATCGAAATAGAGCTAAAAATGCGGTGATAGAAATGTTGAAAATCGCAGAAGGCGTGTGTTGCTCCTCCACCATGGACTCGTGCGTGCGTCTTTGTTCAGTCCTAAATGAACAATTTCGTTTAATTCTTGGTTAATCAGTGAATATGCTTGGGAGTACCGTTTTAAATCGTACGCTAATAAACATCTAACCGATTGAAATTCACCATTTGGGTAATAGATTGCCATGTTACGGAAAAAACAATTCCTAATCGTCTTTGTTTCTGCCTTGAGTGTACATAACACTATACAGCATAAAATCGTAACGTCGCCGACCGACGAAAACTTTTACTGTAAGTACTTGGTCCGGAGAAGGTTCAAATTACTATTGATATTACTTAATTAGGCATTGAGTTAGGTGTTGAATTATATTATTTGGTATAATTTTGTTTTTTCTTTTATTCTAGAACCAATTAGTGGGCAGGGGTTGTAGCATTCATTCAGTAATCTGGAATTGAAGCAGTCGAGTATGCTGGATATTTTAATCTTTATAATCTTGATTAGATAGCCAACTACTTTAATTGATGTTAAATACAAACTTAAAAGTTAGGCGTTACTGTTTATGGTGGCTGATACGTGATAGCCTATCCGTTTAGTGTGTCATGCCTGAAATCCGAGCTTGATAACTTGGGCCACGATGTTGCATCCTGACGACTCCACCTTCTTCTAATGGGACAATTTACAAGTCTTGGGGTAATAAAGAGCTCCACACCAGGCATGTTCATGTGGCTAGTACACTGTTTACATCTGAAAACCCCGCGATAATTTAGGGCTGTCTTTCTGGATGTCGATTGTGCTCAAACCAAAATAAAGGAAAAGCAACATAATCCAAGTTTCAACTGCAAATTTAGGTTAAATAGTGCATTGATTACCTTCAGGCATCAGGATATGTCCAAGTACTACTGGTTCAATCTTGGACTAAGGACTCTCTTCAAGATGGATGAGTCACCTACCTTCACCGCCATACACAGCCCGTGCGCCAGGTACTGTTAAAAGACTGGCAGCGCGACCTTGCGTCATGGGAGATCGAAACTATTTCCGAAGGTTTTCCCGTTTAACTCTTGTCACTCACGTGACAAGAGTGAGGGAATTTTAAGGTGACACGCCACTGACGGATTTCTCGGTGGTGCTGCTATCGCAGCTGCATAAGGTCGGAATACACTAGAGCTTACAGATAGCCGTACGTGAACTTGCAAAGATGCAGACGGATGTTTTGAATTTGCTACATTCAGCTCTAGCTCCCTTGTGTGGCGGCAGTGCTGCCGCCCATTGAGCTCGATTGTTGTTTGACTCCCAGCTTGGAGAGAGGAGGCTCGAATGTTCATCTAAAGGGAACTCTGTGGTCTTTGAAATGGTTTTGAGTGCTACGAGATGTGTATCATTGAAGGAGTTGGATTTTAGGAGTAGTTGAGCTTTAGCCCACTCGCAGCCGTTTCATCTTGTTTTTGTGGGCTGGCACCCCTTTCTTGTTCTATGTTCTACTGTACTTTTAATGTTCAGAATCAATCGATCATAAATGTCACGCTCAAATTCAAAAACAAAAATACATTCAGTGCGGTATTTTGCGAATTTTTGATAGGCCTAACAGTCCGAGTGGTGTTAATTTCGGTCTCTCCTATCTTCAGGCTTTCTTTCTTGTACTTGCTTCTGTTTTACATTGCCACGAGTGCCAGTGATTTTGAAAATGCTTGGAAACCGTTGCCCACTGCACTTATCACGTGTCGTCTGCTCAACGCTCGCACGATTCCATTTGCACGAGAGATGTGACGCCAACTCGTTACTAATCCCTAACATCAAGTTCTTGATTAGTAAGGAGTTGGCGGCACACCTATCGTGCGAGTATTGAGCAGACGACACGCGATAAGTGCAGTCAGCAACGGTTTCCACACATTTTCAAAAACACTGGCACTCGTGGCAATGTAAAACAGAAGCTAGTACAAGAAAGGAAGGCTGGAGAATTAGGAGAAACCGAAATTGACACCACTCGGACTATTAGACCTATCGAAAATTCACAAAATACCGTAGACTACTGAATGTAATTGTTTTTGAATTTGAGCGTGACAGTTATGATCGATTGTTATTGTTTTGTTTAGACTGTATCTTTGTAACATATAGTGAACCAGTTGTACTTGTTTACGTCTGCAGAAGGTACTGGTGTATGTATGTAATATTTATTACCGAAAATTAGCTGTTACAACAACTCTCGAGTCTTGACTGACTGAACAGTAGCATACACGTTGCCAAACTCTGTCCTAGTTTCAAGTTGTAGAATCTTGTTACTTTTCTTACAAATTTTTGATTATTCCTAGGCCTACGAATAATTTTCTTCAGGCCAGTCAAAGGACTTGTACAAGTCTACCTCCTCTCACCACTGCACCTTAGACTTCCACAACATTTCAATCTTCCTCTACTTCTCAGTCGGCCTTGGCCTCTAGTTGGCTACCAAGCTAACTGTCCGAGAAACTGGAGGCCAAGGCTGACTGAGAAGAGAGATTCAAATGTTGCGGAAGTGTGAGTTGCAGTGGTGAGAGGAAGTAGACTTTTTGTGCAAGGCTTTTGACTTTGCCTGAAGAAGATTATTTGTAGCATAATTGAAAATTCGCAGGAAAAGTAACAAGGTTTTCTGACTTGAAACTTGGATTGAGTATGGCAAAGCGTATTCCGCTGTAGTAAATACTTTTTCGAAGCTTAAGTAAAATGACCGAAGAAACGGTTTATTTCAACAGCTCTGTGTTGCTTCATACTAGCGCTGTAATGTCTGACGCTATTTCCAAAGTGGGAAGGAAAAAGTTTCCACAATTTTTCGACAAGCGTAAAAGTTGCTGCATAACGTCGCTTGTCTTCTTCGGATGTAAGTAATCTGGTGGGAATGGGTGTTGTTCGTTGGGCTCGTTGCGTTTGAATCTCGTGCCGGTGACCTCTGATCTGTAGAGACTAGTTGTGAGCGAAGCTTCAATGGGATCTCCATTTCACTTAACCCTTTAAGGACTGCATGCGCGCTAACAAACTTATAACTGACTTGTAGAAAAAAAATCGCAGCTTCTCACCCAGTTGAGGTAAGGGAATGAAACCTGTGTCATTTTTATCCTTACTGATCTGGCTTTCATATCCCAGTTTAAATTTTACTGTAATTGGCTGGAAGTTTTCTATATGACTTGTAGACGAGCTGTAAACAATGATTATACAGAGGGCGCATTCGGGCGCACCCGTCTTTAAAGGGTTAAAAGCAGAGAAGATGGGTCTGGTGGACTAGGTTAGTGATGGTGGGGCAAGTAAATTCATAAGTGAAACTTGGGGAATTTTCCATATGGAGAATGGCTGTGGTTTCTAATCCACCTGTCTATGGTAGCACTGAACGTCCTGTTCAGTTCGCGGAAAAACCACGCCGCCTTTCTATCCCAAAATGCATAGTTTAAATACTGGAAGGTGGGGGTAGAAATTAACGAGTAATAGTCCCAACCTCCAGAAAACAGTAGCGCAACAGATTAGTTCGTGTGGGAGACTTACTTGCATTAGGTCTGGGAGCCGCTCACGCCGTGTATGCCATCCTTGTGTAGGCCCGTCGTAGTCATACTCAGTTTGTGTGCTTTCTAGCACCCCAGATCGGTCAGTTTCTTTGCTGGCACGCAATATACGTACGGCATCACTCCCCGGACGTGATCGTCACTCCATTATGGCATCACAGACTCTACACTACGAACAACAACAAACAGGAGCACGTGACCGTGTGTCATGTGCTGAGGCATTGTTTGCTTGCATTAAAGCCAGGACGCGTCCTTGTTGGCTGCGTCCATTTCCCAACATAATCCCCCACTCGCGTTCTGGCTTCATGAACCGAGTGAGGGCCTCCAACTTATTGGTGGCGGGTAGCGGTACACTCACTACCGCTGGTGGACTAAGTCAGTGATGGTGGGGCAAGTAAATTCATAGGTGAAACTTGGGGAATTTTCCATTATGGAGAATGGCTGTGGTTTCTAATCTATACAATCCTAGCATATTCAATTCACAGTGACGGTCCTTACACAGGGGCTTGGTGAATATGTCTGCCAGGTTATGCTTGGTGTTGACATATTGCACGACAACCTCTCCTCGTGGCACTGCCTCTCTCACGATGTGGTATCTTAGTTCAATGTGTCTGGAATTGAGGTTTGGAACAGGATCGAGCACGTTTTGTATCGCTACCTGGTTATTACACCATACCATCGTCGGTCTTGAAACCATCTCTTCCTGTCCTATTTCTCTAAGTAGTCTCCTGATCCAGAGCACTTCTTGTGTGCATGCCGCAAGGGCTACGTATTCAGACTCCATCATAGACGAGGCTATACATGTCTAACAGACCTCCAGATAATCGGTGCACCACCTATCCTTAGGCAGTAGCCAGATCTCGATTTCCGGTCTTCACGGTCGCCGGCCCAGTCAGCGTCCACGTAAGCTTCCAAAGCTTTCTTGCCTGGCTTATACTTGATTGAGTAGTGGGGCGTCCCTTTCAGGTACCTTAGCACTCGTTTCGCAGCATTCTAATGGTCTAATCTATGGTTGGAACAGAACTTGCTCAGCGTTGAGACTGCGTATGCGATGTCCGTTCTAGTCACATAAGTGCCCCCACTTGTTCTCGGTAAGGGTACTTCGCTTCCAGCTTTTCTTCATTCGTCCTTGGACACTGTTCCTTGTTCAGTTCAGCATTTGGTGCCATTGGAGTTGAAACTGGGAAGCATTCTTGCATGTCAAACTTCATAAGCAATTCCTTTACGTGTTTCTCCTGAGATAATTGTACCCCACTGTCCGTCAATTCTGTAAACTTGATGCCAAGGAAATTCTTGATCTCCCCAAGTCTCTATATTCAAAGTTCCTTCCAACCATTTGTTCGAGTTCAACTCCTTGATTGTCTTTTGAAATTAGAGCATTATCGTTGACAAACACAGTACGTCTGTAGTTTTTTCTTTGGGCACAACGTATACGCACGAATGAACACTGCTTCTTCGGAGTCCTTCTTGCACGAACTTCTCATTTAATTTCTGGTTCCAGCAACGCCCAGACTGCTTTAAGCCGTACAGGCTCTTCAAAAGTCTACACACTGTCTTCTTCACCAGCCTTAACAAACCCTTCTGCTTGTTTCATAAAGATTTTTTCAAGTCCCCGTTTAAATAGGCCGTCTTTATGTCTAACTGGTGTATTACCCAATCCTTCATTGTCGCCATAGATATAAGTGTGCGGACGGCTTAAGCTAGCACAAGTTGGCGCATACGTTTTCGTAAAATCTAGTCCGTATCTTTGGGAGAAGCCTTGTCCCACTAATCTTGCTTTGTAGCGATCAATTTCCCCATCTACGTTAGCTTTTACTTTGAAGATCCATTTCCTACCATGGGGCAAATCTTGCCGAGTCCAGACTCCCTTACTCATCAGAGAGTCATACTCTTCCTGTGCTGCTTTTTTCCAATTTTCCGATTGTTCGCTCGCCATTGCCTCCTTGCAGGTCTTGGGCTCGGGTACGTCGACCGCTAAAGTCACATTCAACGTCGTTTGACATCTCCGTTGATTTACTTCCGAGTCGGCCAATATTCTTGCGTCCCTTATTGCTTGGTGGACATGGTCACGCAGCAGCAGTCTACTCTTTTCCTCTGCATCCGGTTCTGGTGCATATTTGTTGAGTATTTCGGTTGCTACATTTGTCACTTGCTGCTCCACGACCCCCCCCCCCCCCGCAGCACTATTGGCTGTGTCGGTAGTTGTCGTGCTGTCTTGGAGGCGTCTCTTGGAATTTCCTTCCAACTCATTCGCTTCTTCTGCCTCTTTACATTGTTGTCAAACTTGGGGGAATTCATCCTTGCCCCCTTCTTGGTCACTATTTCGATGCTCTCGAGGGGAAACAAATTGTTCTTGTTTCGCCTAATGTTTATAATCTCTTCGCCACTCTTATGCACTACTGAGCATCTGTTTTCGGGGAAAGAAATAAAGCACTTAGCTCGTTGCAACTCCCCCACTGATATTACATTAGTCTTTATCGATGGTACGTGGTAGACCCGCGCAAATTCAATATTCCGGCTCCCTGTGCCCATGCATACTGTGCCTACACCTGCCACTTCTGCCGGTGTATTGTCCGTTGTGAGCGCAACTTTATTATACAACTTTGTATAATCTGAAAAATCTCGCCGGTCGTTCGTCATCACGACACTTGCTCCGGAGTCCATAATCCACTCGTTGCGTTGTGTACTTTTTCTTTTCCCCTCCATGGCAACTTTCGTGATTCTGAACCACATGTGGTTCGCTTTCTGATCCACTGCCGAGTCACTGTCTGTCGAAGAACTTCTATCTTTCTTCTTTTGTCGGCAATCGCGGGCGTAATGACCTCTTTTGTTGCAGTTAAAGCACTTGACACTGCTTTTATACGTGGCTTGTTATACTGTTTGGCAGTCTTGGCGCCTGACGACCTTGAACCATGTCCATTTTTCACTGCCATTGTTTTTGAGTAACCAGCAGCTTGATCGTTTTCAACGAAACGCTTCCTTCTTAGTTCGTCCTCCAACAGAAAATTTTCTATGTAATCTGGCGTATACTTCTCAGCTTCAAATGAATCCGTCACAAGCAATATGTTATCATAGTCTGAGGTTAGTCCACTTAACATGAGTAGCGCCACAAGTTCACCGTTTATTGCTGTGCACCCACAAGTTTTGGCAATGCGTGCCAGATCTTGAATACGGTTAAGATACTCTGACAGACCCTCATCTGTTGACATCTTACAATTAAGTAGATGATGAAATGCTGTCAATTTTCTCATCTTCGTTCTAGCAGTACACTTGGCTTTCAAATGGTCCCACTGCTTTTTCGGATCCTCAAATTCCTGATATTTGAGCGCTATATGTTGCAGGGGTCGTAGAGTTCCTTTTTTTTCTAATTCCTTGTTTTCCTACTTTTTTCCTGTTTTCAGATACACAGTTCCCTACTTTTTTCAGCCATGCTTATTTTGTTTGTAAATTTAAGTGTCAATAAAGTAACGTATAATATTTGAGTTCAATACGTAAGGCACTAACTTCATTGGCGTACTCGCAGTACCTTTCTAAAGCACCGAACAGAACGGACCACTGTTGGTGACAGTTCAGCTCATTCCCTACTAAATCCGTGTTGATGTGGCTTGCCTACGGCAACCATCATCAGCAATGAATCTGTTTACGCACCTAGCGCATGCTCAAAAGCTCCACCACTGGCAATCACCCGCAACCACCTCCCCGAGATGGTTCGCAATTTTGCATTGCTCGCGCCTGGTTACTGCTGTTATCGTCCAGTCAACTAGTCATGTCTGGTCACGTTAAAGGTATGATGTAACGAGTGCTCTGTTGATTTTGCTGAGCTGTGATTGCAATTTCGGAAGGTACTGAACGGCTGACGCAACGTTGCTGAGCACGCGCGACGTTAAGTTTGGAGCCAAACTGTCTCTAACAGTGGTATGTTCTGTTCGGTTGTTTAGGCAGGTACTGTCGGTCCCTGACTTGTTTTCAACGTAACGAGGCTTTCTGCGCATGCGCGTTCAAAAGCATCACTTCCTGTTTCTTATCTTATGCAACGGTTTCGTTTTCACAAGTCTACCATCAATGGCCAAGCTTAAAGTGTTGGATAAGTGCTTAGCCCACTATGATGTTTCCACTGTTTAAATTTAGTACTAGCTGTTTGTAATTTCGTTACTCGATACAATGAGTATTAAAAATCTTAAGTGTTTTGTATTACGTCACCATGTGCGTTGAGCTTGCCAAGCCAGCTCCAATAGAATGGATTCGTCACACATTTGGTTATGTCCAGTTTGTAGAGCGTCGACAACGAGAAAATATTCGGGAAGTTAATGAGCTACAATTGCGTGTGGATGCTTTTCATGTACTGCTAATAAAATAAAAATGTATCACTGCCGTTGGGTACGTTATAGTGGACACTGCCGCTGCCCTTTTTTCCTTAAATAATTGCGGGTCGAAATTTGTTGCGTTGACCTTGGGTCCTACAACAAAAATTTAATTCGTCCTTTCGTGAAATTGTGACCGAAATTAACATTCCAATATACCATTTTAACTAGTAGCGTGCACACACCTCCGAGAGGGCACGCTGAGGTATTGTTTCTGGAGACCTTTTTTTTTTACCCTTTTTTTAAGCTTGTCTCCGTTTTTTACCATTTTATGCCTCTTTCTGCCTTTTCTTGGCCTTCTTTTTCCCTTTTTTTAGGCCTCTAGGCCCTTTCTCTGATTGCAGCACCAGCATTTATCGGGTTAGGAAATGAAAATACGACATTTTTTTTTTTTTACAAATAGAGTAAAAAGGACATTTTTTCGAAAAGGGCAGGGGCAATGCCCTCACCACCCCCGCCCTGCCCCCCTCCTGTGCACGCCAGTGATTTTAACCTTCTAGATACGAGCTTTCCTATGGCGTAGGCTCTACACTTCAAGACTATCTCAAATGACTTTAGGATTAGGCTATTTAGCAAAAACTGAGCATCAAATGTGAGATGAGGATGAACAAATAGCGTAGTAGCAATATATTCTGTTTTTACTCCTTTTTACATCCTCCACTCCATTCCCAACGGCTATACTGTTAAAATAGAGAGGTGGAGTCGTGTTGAAGAGAATGCTTATATTTCACGTCTCGGTGGAGATTATTGTGATATTGCTTGGCAGGTTGCGTAGGCCTTTTTTTGTTTCAGAACAAGTTACAAATCTTTTATAATGTTCAGGAAAAAGTGTAGGCCTACTAAAAAATTCTTATCTCAAATTACGACCATGTCAGACTTGTCTGGCGGTGGTTCTGCCCCCCCCCCCCCCCTCCCCTCCCCCAAATAAAAAAAAAAACTACAGCTATCGCTGTATAGCTTGAAGAGCTAGTTTTTTTTACAGCTGATGCCATGGGATGAAGTTATTAAAGATTTTTGTTAAATTGGATTGGGTAGCGTAGATTTAAGAATGCTCAGGAAACGAGTTAGTTTTTATCACATTTTCTGTTATTATGCCGCGGGGTTTCTTATATTTACCTACTTAAAGTAGGCTACTTTTTAGTGCAAAATTCCTTATTTTTCTTTATTTATGACTTACAAAATTCCTTATTTCCTATGTTTTTCCCCCTAAAACTCGCTATGACCCCTGATGTTGCTGCCTCCTTGTCCCACTTTGGCAGTCCTGCATCGCCTGCAGGCTGCAGCTGGCCTTACTAGCGTGCCATCCACGTATCCCCACAGCTGCTTCTGCTAATTTGATGGAGAATGCCCACGAATAATAGTTCTTAACATCAAATTGTTCGATGCCAAAGGCATGCGTGTTGGTTAGTTCGTTTTTGCCGGCCATGTTTACAAACGCGTTGATCGATTGAGTCTTCCTGGCCGATCGGCAAACTTGAGCTTGACTAAAACTTTGCTCCCGTGAAATTTTCACTTTTGACGTCACTCGGTAATAATCGTACATTAAACAGTCCAGTTCGTCTATCTTTTGAAAGAAATCACTTGCCTAAGCGTCTACATCACTTTTTGTCAACTCGTGTTTGGGCGGGAATTACATCGTCAAAATCTAACATGGCGGCCGTTGATCGCGTCATTCAAAACCCAACGGTCTTTCGTTCCAACACACTGCACTTTTTCTTGACTCCGCACAATGTAACTAATCTGTTTTTAATGCAAAATAGTCAATTTCCTCGTCGTTACTGGGCCCATAACCTTTCTGGAAGGTGGGGGTAGAAATTAACGAGTAATAGTCCCAACCTCCAGAAAACAGTAGCGTAACAAATTAGTTTGTGTGGGAGACTTACTTGCATTAGGTCTGGGAGCCGCTCACGCCGTCTATGCCATCCTTGGGTAGGCTCGTCGTTGTCACACTCAGTTTGTGTGCTTTCGTAGCACCCCAGATCGGTTATTTTCTTTGCGGGCACACAATATACGGCATCACTCTCCGGACGTGATCGTCACTCCATCATGGCATCGCAGACTCTACACTACGAACAACAACAAACAGGAGCACGTGACCGTGTGTCATGTGCTGCGGCATTGAAGCCAGGACGCGTCCATTTCCCAACAAATACGATGGCAATTCTGCTCCTCTAGCTGAATTTCTGTTGGGTCTGCGTTCGGTGAAACCAACACTCAACTTTGCCATGCCGATAATCAAACTCGGAAGAAATACACGTGTATGTACCCTACCATGACTATTGACACCAGTGCAATGAATCGTGAAAGTTCGATCAGCTAGGCGACAGTCCACTCAACACGGTCGCGAAATGCTAGGCAGGTAAGCAATTGGACCATGTTCCCTAGCTACTCAAGGTGGCACGTGCTTCATTTGAGAAGAATCTACTGCCTTTCTGCGCTAACTGGACAGGCACATGTTTGTTCCGTTCTGTACATTCTAATCAATTTTCTGTTGTCCACATTATCTTAGAACTTGGGTTAGGCATGTAAATGCCTGTCTCGGTTTAAGTTGCAATCGATTATGGTTTTCATTTGATCCCATGCAATTTCATGCTCTGTTGAGGCGTAGTGGGGCTAGCTTCCCCATGACCTTTGTTGTCTGACTGTAGTGTGTTCCCGGATTCTCCAAGGGGTGTCTCCTGTTGTTTCCCTGATGTAGATGGCTGGGCATCCGTTGCATGGGTTTTTGTAAACTGCACACGATGTCTTGGACAATTTTTTTTTTTTTTAGCTAAGATGCCTTGAGGGTTTTTGGTTGAAGGCTGTGGTCTTTGGGAATCTGTTTACTGCATGTGGCTATTTATAGATCTGGTGGTCCGGGTGATGAAGGGGTCTCCTTAGGGGTGGCACATTGGCCACAGAGGGGTTTCTTGTTGCGGAGAGCTGGTTCAGGTTGGGGGGGGGGGGGTGTAGCCTAAAGCATTGAAAGTTGGGGAGGGAGGGAAGGCCAATATTTGTTACGGTTTCGCTAGTCGCTGTGAGTGCCGGAGCTGTTGCGGGGGTGGGCTAGCCTCCAATGGTGTGCGCTTCTTGGTGACCTGGTTAAGGACTGCTGCGGAACAAGATGTTTTTGCTGAGGGGGGGGGGGGGGAGCTATTTGTAGGAAGAGTTTCTCACGAGCTGCACCATTTCTTGTTTTACGAGGGCATGTTGCTGGTGGGTGGGATGGCCTGATGTGAATGGAATCCCCCATCCAGTAACATAACTTGGCTTTGCGTATGGCTCGAAGCTCATGGTGATGCGGGTATGAGTTGCCAAGACATCGACAAACTGAAGGATCTTGTTGATTTCCATCTCCGTGGTAAAGGTGAAGATAGGGTTCCAGTCATTCAACAAGGATAAAATGGGCTGGAGCCTGCCGGATTCCTGCACTGAAAATATGTCGTCGTCAAAACGTTTGCAAAATTTGTGGTGTGGACTGGCTTGGATGTATTCGTCCTTATTGGAGGAGCATCTCTGCAATGACCGACTAGCATGAACATACCACAGGTGCTCACTGCCCTCTTCATTAATTGAGATGGAGAATAGTGCTGGTGACCTATATTTTTGTGTATTTTGGTGGGATGATAAGTCTCACCCCAGTGTGGTCAAACATGTTTAGCACGAAACTGTCGGAAATTCTTGGAAACAAAAGACTTAAACGTCGAATGAGTCCACGTGTCGTTATAGTTCATCGTAATTTAGCTTAGGCTGTTAACGAACTCGCCTCTGTGTTAGAGGTTGTGGCCCCACACTGTGCGTGGACCCGGTCTGTCTCTTGAATGGATCCATTTTTCGCGTAGTTCTCCCCTCTTTGTGTTTTTACCTGACATAATAACACGTGGTAGCACCTGTGGGACTGATGGGTTGAGAAACTGGTATTCGGCTTTTAATAGGGATGGTTCCATCTAATAGCTCTAGGAGGCTTGCTTGGATTTGATTGAGTTTGCCGATCCCCATTGCAGAAACTTTTCCAGCTTTCTGCAACATGACTAGAGTGATTTTCCCAAAATGGGAAAATATGAAGGTTGATGAATGTTAAAATTTTACTTTAAAAAAAGGTAAAATGCACAGCTGTATCTGTGAAAGCAATGTGTATTTTATTAAAAAATAAGCAGTGCAACACTTGACTAACATAAAATAGTTAAAAATTAAACGTTGAATCTGGCAAAACTAACAAATTAGTCATTACCATCGTCCAGGTTAAATCTATACCACACACTTCCCAAATGCAGTTGACACCTATAATTACTTCTCAATTTGCTTACTAATGATCCACCCTATCATTCAGTGTATAATTTGCTAGGGCATCCTTGTAAAACAACACAAGTCATGTTAATAATCACTATTTTAGGGGGGAAAAAACTTAATTCAACATGCTTTCATTTGTTGTGCTCAACTAGTGTTGAGCCTATAATATTAATTTAAGCTCCCTAAATGGCAGCTGGTATATTACCAATGAAATCCTCTGCTGGTAAAAGGACTTTTACCACAAAATAATTAAACAACTTTAGAAATCAGGTTGGCTATGGTAATGACTATAGGCTGATGGTAATGACATCAGGCTGATGGTAATGACATCAGGCTGATGGTAATGACATTTTGCTCAATGGTATGATTTAATGTTGAATTTAAAACCATGCATTATATAAATTTTCAAAATCTCTTGGTGAAAAGGTAATCATGTATTTTAAAAAGCCACATAAAAATAAATAAAACTTGTAAAATGTATGTAAAAAATGGAAAAATCATTTTGCTAAAACATTGGTCAACAGGTTATCAACGTAAGCACTCTCTGCTACTATAGAAAATCGATTGTTGTGTAGTCCTGGTGGCTTGATTTTGCATAGTATTTCACTAGCAGGAACTATCTGCAAATCCTTCTTGTCTGGCCAGTTAAAAAACTTTCCCGTTCTTTTCATAAAGTCTGAGTTAGGAGTTTAGTTGGATTTTTATCTGCAGACATGGACACGACTTCTCCTGGGAACTACTGATCATCATAAATCACTGCAACCAGGTTACCCACTACAATTTGCTCTTCATCTGGTATTTGCTCGGGCTGTATGTCAGCACCTTCTGGACTAGGCTCTGCTAGTTCTTGAAGAACTGGCCATTTCCCTCCAGCATCATAGTGCGCACAGATTATGTTTGCTGGGCATTTAAAACAGCTTAAATAGCGTAAAGTAACACAATGTGGTGAGACACTGCTCCAGGTCAGTTGATGCAGTTTCATCGTACCCTTGATTGGCTTTTAAAGTCAACAGTTCTATTTCGTCGTCAATTGCAGATATGTCTGAGATGCTTTCTGGCTCATTTTCTGGAAAAAAAAAGTATACATTTGTTAAAACTTGCATCAGTTTTCTTTTACTTCGACTAATTTTCTTAAAACGTTAGTTTTTATTTATCCCTTGCACTTCATCTCTTACCCCTCTCCAAAAAGGTAAAAAAAAAAGTATTATTTTGGTACACACCTTGATTAATTATGTTAAAAGTAAGCTCAAACAAGCCTAAAGTAAGCTTTAGGTGTTTTCAAAGGTTTTTAAGATAGATTGTTGACCTCTTTCAGTGATTGTTGCAAATCTAGTCTAGCTTTAGGAACACTCCCATTGTTGAAATTTTGGCCCCATTTATTTGACTACAACAATACAAAAGTTGCATTTTCATACTACCTGTGTTGTGCCTTTAATCTTTATTTCATCAGAAAGATATTGTCATTACCGTAGGTGCCAATCATTACCATCGTCTAAAATAAGAACATCAACACGATGGTAATGATGGACGATGGTAATGATGAAACCACTAATTCAAACTTAAGCCTAACCTAACTTTCAAAACTTATAAACACATTCACAAGCACCTATTATTGAGCTAAACAATATCTTGTTAAGACTGTATAATGATCTCCAACATGCAACGATGGTAATGATGATATAAAAAGGTATTTACCTTCTTTTCGATTGTTGATCCAATGCTAGCCACTTGCAACAAAGTCCAACCATGCAGTTTTCTATGGATTTAAATTGAGCTGCCTCCAGTATGATTTTGAGTCGTTGTTAAAGAGCTGGCACTATCTGGTAGCCTGCTTTGGAACTAAATCTGTCACACGATGGTAATGATGATAAACTTAAGGACAAGGACATTTTATCACAGAAACTGGTTAAATTAATGCAGACAGTCTTAAACCATAGCTTTTAAAAAAAGATTATTGTTGTTACTTTCATCTTGTAGAAATGCAATTAAACAATTATAGTTTTTAACATTTCAAATTCAGTGTGGTTTGCATGACACTGCAGGTTGGGACAGCAGATGGTAATGACGTTTTCGGTACAAAATATGTCAAAACGAAATAATTTGGATATTACTAGATAAACTAATTATAAAAAACATGTAAATAGGCATATTGCTTCCTTTTAACCTTTTTTAAAATTATTTCATGCACTGTTTAAAGACCCCAAACAGCTTAGGACGCTTTTTTTCCCATTTTGGGAAATTGACTCACTTACTTTCTTCAGGATTAGTAATTAATAAAATATAGCTTCATTTTTTGGACTTCGGTTTTGGTTTTTACGATCACAAAACCGTGGTTTCGGCATCGGTTTTTGCCACCATCCACCCCAATCAGCTATTTCTAGTTTTTTTTTTTCTTGTATCAGTACTATTACTAGCTTCTAACTCCTGTTTTCACTTTCAGCAGCGCCATAGACCATGGTCCTAGCTGTGGCATCATTTTCCTCTACTATTTCCTTTTTAATGATTAGGAGCTTTGCTGTCATTTATACGTAGAAAATGATAATTATAAATAAAGAATTAGGAAAACAAATCAATTTTTGATTTTTCGAACACCGCACGAAAAACCGACAATCCAAATCGGTTTCACTACAACTGTCGGCCAGGTAAGGCCGTCGGTCGCTTGAGCTCTCACACCCAATAGAGCTATCTCATTCAGCTGCGTGTCGAAATCGATAGCTACCATCTGTCGGCATTAATTTCTGCGCGTTCCAGCAAAACAATGGCGGCCCCCGTGTCGTGTTTTGGTGTTGCAGTAATTATATTGTTGTATCGGACGTACGTAACGTATTCTTACCGCAATTCTTGTGTTTAGTTATTGTTTAAATGGTCCAAAAGTATCACGTGCATGTCAAAATGGATGTAATTGCCCTTTAAAATTGGCTAGTATTAGAGTAATATTAGTTTACCATGAATATAATTACTGAATATTCAAAATATTAAAGGTTTAACTCACTCAACTTGGGTTTGCACGTCGGCGAATTTTCAATCCTTTCCTCGGACTTCTTCAGGCCTTTTAAAGTTATATACACTATTTACACATATTTCATGTAGATGTTTTTGGAGCACTACATCCTGTCCTTCTTCCTTGCTTGTTGTGGTTGGTGGTGGCCGGCCTGCGAGTTTGAATTTAATTGTAATGTTACGAGACGCGGTTCGTGGCGTTTTGCTCAGTTAATCACTGAATCACTGACACTATCTTCCTAGCCCGGTTTTAACTGTGGGTTATTATTAAAAAAATTGTTGGAATTTTGTAGAAAATTATATCGTTTATGCAAAATTAGGGATACAATTTTGAATATCGGTAACCGTAACGGCAAAATTGGATTAAACTGGATCGATATCGGTAAAGTTGGTATCGGTGCAGCCTTAATATCTGTTCCAATATCCTTGCAAATTTTCGACAGTCCGGTTTTTCTGGAGTTGGAGGGGCTCAGAACAACTGTCTTCATCAGGCTACCACACATGCTTACTTCGTCGTGATCACTCGTCTGCTGCTATTGTTTGAACGATAGCAGCAAATGAACGATCACTATAAAGTAAGTGGTGATTTGGTAACCTAACGAACTCCAGAAAAACCGGACTGTCGAAAATTTGCGATGATATTGGAACAGAAAATATCCTTCACTTTGAAATCTAAGTGTACAAAACATAATTCATGTAGGCACAAGTTGAAAAACGAAATGGGTTAAAATAGAAAAAGAAAAAGTTACATTTCGAAATTGAATTATACCAAAAATATTAATATCACATACCCCTATACAGCCCCCATCTTGCCCTAGCATCACCAATCCAGCCACCCAGGCCTATCTTCTCTGCTTCAAGCAAAATAGGGAGCCCCTCGAAGCTCTGCTCAAACCGGCCCTTACAAACACAAACTGAATGAACCCAACCAGATATAAACTGCCGTTACCACCCAAGTACTGATGTCGTTTTGTGAGCCGAAAATCTGCGGAATTGGTATCAAACATTCCAGTGCTAGTATGATTCACAAATTTCAAAATACAAAACTGCACTCAATTTTTGCTTTTGTTGTTTCTGCTTTATTTAGGTTTGAGCGTAATTTATTTTGTGAATCTGGTCTCGAAATAAGAATTTCATACATGGGCACATTTTCCTGTAAGCCGTCTTTACTTGGCAAAACCTTTCTAGCTCGTGGCAGTAGAGAAAAAATCCTGGACGAGAGATAGGTGCTAAATGCAATAATTGTGTGTCGATTCAGGCAAAAGCAAAAATGAAATCAACTGTTTTGTGACGCAAAAACTGCTAAACGGCGTAGACAGTGATAATATTCAGACAGATTAAATGATTTGAAAACACCACCTCCAAGAAGAACTGTTGTTGAAACATTCTTTGAGGTGATATAAGTGTTTTCAAATCACTTAAAATAACTTTTGTGAGCCTATGTAGGCTAATTATTTTACTCACCGAACTGTCGAAATAAAAAAAATTTCTTGATAAAGAGTTGATAGGCTATGTTTCCAAAAAAAAAAAAAACTGATAGCCTACAGCCTAACTCATGATTTATATGTAATACTAGATTTACTCTTAAGCCTATCCTCTGGTCCGTGCGCAATGTGGGCAGAGCTATTCACCATAAATGTCGCTTAAAGTACTAATATGTCTGCACGACGGCAATATCGTACATGCAAAATTTGCGAAAGTGTCCGGTATCCAGAATGTAAAATTGTTTGAAAAGCATGTTTTAGGTGAAAATGTTCAAAAAATTACGTGATTTGTTGGCTTTTGTTGGATATCCTAGATACCAGGATATGGTAGATTTTGCATGTATGGCTGGCATCATTTGACCTTAAATGAAAGAGGTAGGTTGTCTATACGGGGTAGAAGTCGTCGGTTTTTTCCACTGCGCCTTCATAACTCTGATTTCTTATAACATAAATGATTACAAAACAACTCTTTCGTTCTTAAGAGTTTTGTACACTGCAAAAATTGTCTGTTGCATATTTTTTGCATGCTACACAACTTCAATCTCAAGACAAAGTTTACCACGAGTACTAACAATTGTCGTGGCAATTGCAAGCAAGCACACGGCAGTTGCCACGGGTGTCGAGCTGTTTCTAGCTTTGTTCGGAATGTCTGTCAAAAACCAAAGTAGATTCCACCTGTCGACATTTAAACTATATCAGGGTTTGTTGCGTTAGCGGAGCGGTCTAAGATAATTCAATAGTGGAATTCGGCCAGTGTGCACTCGCAACGTCATGTATTTCTCCCATGTCTTTTCTACATGCCGGATAGAAAATATCCACTACCTGTAAATATATTTGCATTCAGTTCCCGAGTGCTCGCTACCCTGGAGGAATCAAAACTCTCTTGGTATGCCTAACTCTCACACACACCTGAGCATGCGCGGGATCAGCACGCGCAGCTTCTCCATAAATAGTGTTACAGCAATAGCCAGCCATCTCTTTTCCATCAGTTGCCGCTGCGTCAACATCGCTGCCCGACTGTTTGTCATTCGCAAGACCCGCCGCTACATGAAGAAGTCGTCCGTTCGCTTTCGTTCGTTCGTTCACCAATCATTCCTACAAGGAATTGGTTCGTTCGTTCGTTTGTCGGTCATCTCTTGATGAAGGATTCTTCTACCATAAGAAGTCGTTTGTTCGTCCGTTCGTGGTATTGTTCGTCACCGTTCACTGTACCCTTCGCCCCGCAATCAACGCTATCCATTCTGCTGTCTCGGCCTCCCTGTTGTCGCCGCTCGTCTCGTTTCGAGACGTCCGAACTGAACGAAGACCTTCATCATTCTGTTCATCCCGCTCAAGAAGCAAATGAAGCACTCGCCTTGTGTCAAGCACCCTCTCGCTGTTACAGCCCTACCTGAAGAATCTCTGCTCGAGTCCATCTCTCCCGTCCCGTCGCTGGCCCGGCCATCACTTAAGCCTTGCCGTCACGGTCGCTTCGCTCCTGTTACCGCCATTCTCTTCTCGTTCGTCGATCTGAAACTTGTCGCATCGTTCGCCGATCTTGAAGTCCATCACGTCGTCTGTCTTCTGGGCATCATTCTGCTATTATCCCCCCAGTTCCAGACATCACCACAGCATGCTTCTCACTGTCACCGTTCCAGCGACTCATCATCGACAGACCTTCACTCATTTCCCGCAACAAGCATTTCAGGCTTCACCTCTCCATCCCAAGCTCTCGTAGATTCCCGTTCGTCGTTTGCCAGCTCGTTCGCGAACCCGTCGTCGTCCGCAAGCCCAAGCGCCGTTCGCAGTCCGTTGGTCGTTCGCAGACCCATTTATTGTCTGCAAGCCCAAACGCCGTTCGCTGTTCGTTCGTTGTTTGCAAGCCCATCCGCCGCTCACAACACCGTTCGTTGTCTGCAAGCCCAAACGCCGTTCGCTGTTCGTAAGCCCATCCGCCGCTCACAACACCGTTCGTTGTTCGCAAGCCCATGCGCCGATCGCAATCCGTCCGTTGTTCACGAAACCCGTTCATCGTCCGCAAGCCCGTCCGCTGTCCGTTCGGCGTCTGCTAGCCTGTCCACCGCTCACAGCTTCCGCCGCTCACAGTTCATTCATCGTTAGGAAGGCCATTCTCCGTTCGCAATCTCTTCCATCGTTAGCAAGTCCGAGCCGAGTCCGCTGCCGCCCATTGTGGTTCGCCATTCACGCTGGCTGCCCGGTGTTTTACACCGACCGTTCCCCTTGAACATCAATGGAATTGGCTGATCCTCATGAATACATCTCATTGTCCAAGATCACACCCTTCATCCATTGCGACCGAATCTCATGACGCTGCCAATCTCACACTGCGACTTAACGTACAACTCGATCCTCGCTGGAAGAAGTTGCTCATTTCGTTGTCGCCGAACTGGAAGTACCCGTTCGTTCACAGGCCCATTTCCACCCCCTTCAACCTTGCACTGTCAACAATCATTCTTTTTCGGCCAACTCGGGGGAAATTTTTTGTCATTCGTCTCGAATCACATTGACATCAAATCCCATCTCGGCCTTATCCGTCATCCTCATGCTCACCGAGAGGAAAACCGCCTGACACTGCTTTCAAAGACTTTTGGTCTTAATACCTTACACTGATGCAACATCAACCCTACTGCACAAGGGAACTCTTAACTACGCGCCCCCACGTCTGAGTTGGCAATCACATTATCTGCTACGAACCAAGCCAATCACAGGCATGAATATTCCACGTCTGGATCAGGGCCGTGCCAGAGAAAAGCACCATCGGCCGACACATTTGTCAGTGGGACAATGCCCCCCAACTTCACCCCACGTTCCCATGCACACATCGCAACATCACTGACGACCTCTCTAGCTGCTTGCACTCTGAATCCACCTATCGCGACCATACGTCCACCGTTCTTGAAAACGTCCAAGTCAAGTGTTCAACTCACTTGCATCATCGTACTTTCCAAATGCGTTCGCTCTAACGGCGAGCCCTTGTGATTCTGCACGCAACGCTGCAATCTGCTCTTTTTTGCTAATACGGTTGCCGAGATATGACAAATTAAGCATTGGGGATTGTAATCAGTTGCCATTTTGGGCGAGTAGCTCTAAAATCCAAGTCATTAACTGCTGAATTCTCAGTTTTTGGCGCATGGCGACCAACACTCGTGAAGGTTGGTAATGGGTTATGCGACACATTGTTGCTTTCGAAAAAGTATAGCAAATCAGAATGCTTTTTGACCTTTGTTCAGTGCTGCAATCGTGTGTTTTCATTGGCTCTGACAAATGAGAACAAAATGAACGATTCAGAATAGTCGTGATAGTGCAAACTGGATATAGAAAATCCCCCGTGGCAGAATTGGAGCGACGGACGACGTTACTTCACAGCACGGCTGGCTGTGTTGCAGTATGATTTACCTTGACTTTTTGTTTTGTGATCTTTTTCGAAAATTGACTGATTTCTACGTTCAAATACACCATTTTAACCGTTTTTTCGAGAGCTTTTGAATGGTGTTATGCTATTCTCAGTATGATAGGTTGGGTCATTGTAAAAAGCAACCGATAAAGGGTCATGAACCCAAATAGGGGGAACGAAAAATCTTGCACAATGTTAAATTCCACCTTCACCTCCTACCTGCAGACCACAGACCCCCCCCCCCCCCCTCTTCTCCACAGCCTTTTTTTTTGTTGGTAAAAAGCTTGTTGCAGACCAGCTGAAAATATTCTGCTTCTGAGAGAAAATCTTAGTCTAGATTCTCACTTTTCGGCCAAGCTAACGTAAACTGTCATTCCAGGCACAGAAATAAGCCTGCGTTACCTTACTTTGAATTTTTGTCAATGACTGTTTTAGAAACTAATCGCTACTCACAGCCTGAAACCGAATGCTGCATTCAAAATGATTCTTATGTGCGCAAAAATGCTATGAAACTTGGAGCGACGGGTTGATGGCGTTTCTAGCCCGGTAGTCCGGTATTACTTCACAAACCGCTTCTAAATTGTTTTTGGTCTACGAAAAAATGCTATAAATGTAATTTTATATCGGCCGGGTTACAACCGCTTTCAACTGCTATTGAAATGGCTTCCATTTTCTGGACAAAGCTATACTAAACCTTGACGCCCACTCTCGGGCTGTGTGTATCTTGGCTAGGCCTATATGAAATTTGCCAGCGTTGGAAACATTTGTTAAAAAAATTAGGAAGATGTACGAATACCTAAGATATGTGAGCATCGATAAAAGCATTAATAAGGACATGCTTATTTTCTCATTTCTCATTTTTTTTAAATGAGTTTTAAAAATTATTCTTGAAGTGGTAGGTAAACAATCGCTCAGTGAAGCAAAAAAAGCCCTTTTAAATGCCAAAGGGATGACGTTAAAGAATTCAACCGCCATATCCATCACCGCCAAATTGCTCCGAAATCTCGCAGACTTGCACCTTCGTGGCAACAAAACTCGCCACATAATCTGACCTAGTAGTAGGGCTGGGACTTTCCGGTTTTTTAGTTATCCGTTTAACCGGTTTTTTTCCGGTCGGTTACACGAAAACCGTTTTTCCGTTTTCAGCAAAAAATACAGCAAAAAAAAATTTCACCACTGTGTAATACATTATTAAAAAAACAAAGCTGAAAAAAAAAATATGATTTAGTCCTTGGTAAGACAAGCGCAATTATTGACTACATGTTGCATTTTGGGATTTAAACTAGAAGAAAGTTGATAAATTTAAGTACTTATTTTATTAAGAATTTTGACTTTATGTAGCTTTTAAAATTTCTACAAGATGTCAAATTTTACATCTTAACGACAACGTAAGCCAAAAACAAAACAGCAAAATTTAATACGTTTTTGTTAATGTTCCATTAATTTCAAATTATGAGCCAGAAAAATTAGCATGTTTGCGTTTTCGGGTAGCAACGCATTTCGTTTACTTGTTATGATGGCGCTTCCCTGCCGTTCGCGCTAGGTATAGACGAGTCCACTTCTCATGACGCGGGGAGGGCAGATGCTGGCCAGCATGTCTTTAACTGCCTCGTGTACACGCTGGCGATCAGCAGTTTGTTTCGAAGAAAGTAAGCAGCTTCGATGGGACAACAAGCCCATGCGAATTATTTGTAAACCCACCCCGGTTTTCTACTTTCACTGATTTTGAGTATTTGGATTAGTAGGCCTAAATGATGACACTTGGCTATTTTTGGCTCGTTCACTGCGGTTTTTGAATGGTGCCCGCATCAAACGTTTTTCGGATATGGGTTTTATAATCCGTGTAACCGAACGTGGAACGGTTTCCGGTTAACCGTGTAACCGATCCCAGCCCTACCTAGTAGTATTGCTGAAATTACATGTTCGTAAGCGTAATGCTATTCAAGTATTCGTAATTTCAATAAGGTTGGCCGATACCGATACGCAGCATTTATTTGTGATGTTTAAAATATTAAAAATGGGTATTTTACATTGGGGTTTCATAGTGTTCAGGAGTAGAATAAAAGTTCAACTCACTCAACTTGGAGTTGTGCTTCGGCGAATTTTCAATCCCTTCTTCGTCAAGAATTGTTATTTAGCTACACTATTTACACACCTACGTCAACTCAAAATGCTGAAAACAAATTAGCTGTACAACTATTTGACCTCTGATGGATTAGCGGTGCATTTCGTTGACACAGGCCACCTTCCATCTGGACTTAAAACATACTGCAAAATCGTCTTTAATGAGGCTTGCCCTAGAATCCATCGCCATTGAACTCCAAAAACCAACACCCTACAATCTCACCAAAGGGGCCGCCAGCCATATAAAAGCACTCGCCCCCCACCACCTTCAAGGGAAAACCCATCACTGCACTGAAGCACACACATGCCGACCCAATCACAACAGCAGCCATAAATCCATTTTGTTCAAAATCTCAGAATGGTCACCACCAACCACGACACACAAGGAAGAAAGACGTGATATCGTGCTCCACGTTTCGCTAAGTGGTGTAAATATCATTTTTTGGTGTGACGAAGATCCTTGGAAGAGATAGAAAATTCGCTGATGCACAATTCCAAGTTGAGCGAGTTGAAGTTTTCTTTCAAAACATTGCTGAAAGGTTACTTAAACAAAACAAAAAATCGCACACATTTCCACAAACTAGACACTTATCTCCTATGTCCAGCAAATTTTCAACAACTAACTGTTGTCATCATCAGGCTTTTAAAGGTTGATTTAGTCCCTGATCACATCGTGCTTCAACGTTGTTTACAAGCGCCGTTTTCGAATTCGCCGGTAATCGTGGCCTACTACATTTTTCGGGTCGTTGCACGTCGGCATTCTGCTCGCTTAGTTCCCATCGCCAACTCAATTCTCGTTCCAGTTCAATGTTAACCAGGTGGCCCAGGTTACTTTTTAAAGTTGTCTGGTTTTGTCTTCCTCTTTGTAAAAACCTGCATCACTAAAATTGTCCTATTCTTCCCTCTGTCTTGTACCAAATAGTGAAAAATTTCTGTGCAGAATAAGATTTCAATGTAGGGAAAATCAAGATAGCTGAATTACCCCTACCTAAAATATAATGACCTGAATTTGTGATGCAAAGGCAGGAAGATAAAAAAAATTTTCATTTTGGGGGAACAGAAATAGAATGGTTACGAGTAGCCTAAACTGAATTATTTCGGTGGTCAGGGTTGACCACTCATAGGCTAACGTGAAGCTGCTGGATAGACTATTGGTGGCACCTGGTTATGACTGGCATGCAAGAGGTGACAAAATGAATTCCACCAAGGTTCTACTCAATCTCAACTTGGTGGCAGACATTTTGGCTCTGAAATCGCTACTTTTAATGACAAAACTATAGGGCAGCCTCCCGCTTTCGGCAGTTTGTTTCATACTGTGACATCGCTACATATGCCAATTGTTGATGAACTTAGAAATTAAACACCACCAATACCAGTAGTCCATTGCCTAAGAGGTTCCCACTGTGGACTTACAAGTATTATCGCGATTCCCTCTACATACATACAGGGTGGTCCGCAAAAAACTGACAACCAAATTTTCTAAGTCTAACTTTTCTAGTTAGCATCCCTGAGAACCAGGAGAGGACGGAAATCTCAAATTTCATTAGATTTTATTTCTGTCCTCACTTATTTCTGAAGGGTGCTAACTAGAAAAGTTGGAATTAGAAAATGTTGGGTCGTCATTTTTTTGTGGACCACCCTGTACAAACAAAAACTACGATCTTAGTTATATACCCTTGAGAATTTTGGTATGACCTTGGTAACCTTATCTTGGTCAGTCTGCCCCCCCCCCCCCCCCTTCCCTTTAAAAAAAAACTGTTTTCAACAATGCCTTACCTCCAACAATGCCTTGATCCTTATAGCCTTATGACAATGATATGCTTTTATCTTCTTGGCATGTTGGTAACAAAAATTGTTAATTCATAGAGCAGTTAGGCCTGTAAACATGTTTGTAGCTGGGTCTTGGAAACTGCATCTTTATTGCATTAAAATGCAAAATACACCAAGCTAGATCAGATCACAAAATTATTTTTTAATGAAAGCTTGTTCACAAGTGGTTTTTTCATATATTGCATGAAGTAAGTATCTGGGCATCTCCTAATGTACTACTTGGTTCCTTTAATAATCCTACAGGAAGAAGCCAGGGTCACTTAATTATGTGCTGTTGAAGGTTGTGTTAGGCTTCTTATTGCTGCATATTGTGCAGACTAATTTTAGCAGATTTGTGGGAAATTAACTGTGCAAGGTGAATTGTATAAATGTGACATTAAAAGATAAGAACTAAAAATTAAATTCTTGTTACTGAGAACAGTCAACAGTAATGGTATAAGTTGGGGGAGCTGTTTGACCTGTGAAAATGTTGTGTAATTGTAATGTAGGCTAAGAAAGTAATATAAAGTTCTGATAGCAATTTTTTTTATCATTTATATATTTCTGACGTTAACTGCATTATCCTTCTGTATTAAGGAATACAAATTTACCTTACCACCTTCATCTTGGAAAATGACACTATAAATTTAACAAAGTTCAAGATGCTCAAAATCATAATATCCAGAATCTCCACTATTCTGTAACACTTTACGTGAT
Organism: Lithobius niger; assembly: GCA_023313725.1. Lineage (NCBI taxonomy): Eukaryota > Metazoa > Arthropoda > Chilopoda > Lithobiomorpha > Lithobiidae > Lithobius > Lithobius niger. The sequence continues at coordinate 28,200 of JAHWFP010108076.1, forward strand.
GAAAAAACACAGAACTACACTGAAGGCATGTTATTTCCAAGAACTACCTTAGCGAGACATTAAGGTTTTTGTCCTAACACGACTTCTTGCAAGTGGAAAATAAACGGAAGTATTTCTTCCTTTTAATTTCTTACTAATTGAATAAAAGCCTCTGCCGGCAGTTTTTGTTAATATATCATTTCAAATTTATTTTCTTAAAATCAGTTGGATGCTGAACTACTTGGAAACCGTACTTGGCAGTGTGAAAAGTTAATATTACATATATGCTGTACCTACCAAACTCTCATTGTAATCCTTTTAATAAGATGTTTTGTTCAAGTTTTGCCATAGTTTTTCATGGCAGTGACTACAGTCATCATGAGACATTAATTTGGCGTTAAGGACAGTTTGTCCGCCCAAGATTGCCAGTGTTTGGCATGGCTGAGTATAAAGTGGGTATTACGTACGTACGTACTAGGGCTGGTACTTTCCGGTTTTTTAGTTATCCGTTTAACCGTTTTTTTTTTCGGTCGGTTACACGAAAACCGTTTTTACGTTGTCAGCAAAAAATAAAAAATAAAAAAAAAACAGCCAAAAAAATTTCACACCTGCGTAATATATTATTAAAAAACAAGCTGAAAAAATTATGATGTAGGCCTTGGTAAGACAAGCACAATGAATGACTACATGTTGCATTTTGGGATTTAAACTAGAAGAAAGTTGAAGTTGATAAATTTAAGTATTTACTTTATCAAGAATTTTGACTTTATGTAGCTTTAAAATTTCTACAAGATGGCTTAGGCCTATTTACGACAACATAAGCCAAAAACAAAACAAAATTTTACGCAACGTTTTAGTTATTAATGTTCCATTCATTTCAAATTATGAGCCAGAAAAATTAGCATGTTTGCGTTTTCGGGTAGCAACGCATTTCGTTTACGTGTTATGATGCCGCTTCCCTGCCGCTCGCTCTACGTATAGACGAGTCCACTTCTCCACGACGCGGGGAGGGCAGATGCTGGCCAGCTTGTATTTAACTGCCTCGTGTACGCGCTGACGATCAGCAGTTTGTTTCAAAAAAAGTAAGCAGCTTCGAGGGGGCAACAAACCCACACGGATTATTTGTAAATAAGTTGCCCCGTACCCATCCCGTTTTCTACTTTCACTGATTTTGAGTGTTTGGATTAGTAGGCCTAAATGATGGCACTTGGCTATTTTGGGCTCGTTCACCGCGTGTTTTGAATGGTGCCCGCATCAAACGTTTTTCGGATATGGGTTTTATAATCCGTGTAACCGAACGTGGAACGGTTTCCGGTTAACCGTGTAACCGATCCCAGCCCTAGTACGTACGTACTGAATTTGGTATATTAGAAGGCTTATTTGGGTGGGCTAGCTTGCCGCAGTCTTGATTTAACGCACCCCCTTTTTTTTTTTGTTCACGGAGTGTGCAGTATTTTTTCTTGTCCTAAGAGACCGGGAACAGTGCAAACTTTTGTGGCAACCATTCGGGGTTTTGTATCGTTATCTGAGATATAACTTGAAATGGGAGACAATTTTCAGTATAACCGAATATACAAAATTAAACCCACAGTGGTCCCCTTTACTAGTTACTTCATGAGAAACGAAATTTTACACAAGTGGGCAGCAGAACTTCTCATCTGTGTCCGTCTTGCTTGTCACTTAAAAAAAACCTTACAAGTTCTTGAAATCCATTCATTAGAAATCGCACGAAAATCGTTTGCCAATCACTGGTAATTTTGGCTCAGATTGATTAAAAGTAGAATCTTAACGCCCTACGTCCTACCCACCACCACTCCTTTCCTCTTGCAGTTGGCATACCCGTTTCCAGATGTGGTCAATGATTGCTTTCGGCTGTCTATCGTTATCCTAAGCAAGTTTTACAGTTAAAAGTTTGTAAAGGTGTGTTCAGAGATTTGGTTTATTATGACATATTTACTTAGTTACTTTTTTTTTTCAGTGTTTTAACTTCATCAGTGGCAGAGTCACACGGCTTCGTATGGTCATGGTCATGGAAACTCCGAGTCCTCAGTGTGTGGGGAAAGAGTTTGTTCGGCAGTATTACACAATGCTGAACCAAGCCCCCCTACACCTTCACCGGTAAGGAGGAATCTTATCTGTATTGACTAAATGCAAAAGGCTGAGGATCTTATCTGTATTGATTAAATTCAAAAAGCTAACTGTGCTAAAACTCCTTATAACTACTGGCCTGTCTAAATTTCTTAAGATGGCATTAATCCCTTGTCCGACTCGGGTACTTGAGACTTTTGTTGTGTACGACTTCAAACTTGGGGGAGGGGGGGGGGTATAAATGGCACTTGTGCCCTTCCATGACCTGTTGCATTCACAGCAAACATTATTATCATGTTAAATTTTAGAAAACGAAACTTTTCCTGCTTTTGTCACTGGGTAAACAAAACACAAGATTCGAATGTCACTGATCACTAAATACGTATATTTGTCAAAAGCAGCATTGTGGCCCATTTCTCCCATCAAGAAGTGGCAAAAAACTTTCCTTGTTGGGAAAAACCAAATTTCTATGGTACCCAGAAAGAATTGTGCACGCCGAAATGAAAGTGTCCTGGCATAGACCGAAGGCGCGACGAGAGAAGATGAGCAAGAGCGAAAAAAATCAACCTGAAAAATTAGGGGTTCCTGTTAAGGTGATCACCTTCCTGCCAGGACGTAGTGAAAAGGTCCACGGAATTCTTAAATCAGAACGAATTTGTATGCTTTTTTCATTGTCCGGCCAATTTTAACCCTTTTAGGTCCACGCAATTTTTTCAATTCGTGAGCGAGAAAGGCCATGGCCGCAACATAGATGCCGTGAACAAGTTGTATACCTCACGAAAATAAATTGTACTAAAAAAACTATGCGGTCTTGGCGTATAAAAATTCGCAGACGTAATAATTATATTGCAAATTATTGAACAAATGTAATTGGGACCATCGTCCTACATTTTCTTTATTAAAAAAAATCCTGAAGTTCGACTATGTAAACAGCGCTAACGAAAGTTTCAACATACAGTACTCTGAATGATAACATCCACTCGATATTCTTCCGTCACAATGCCTGTTACTACTTCTGAAATCATTATTTTATGTTTTATTACCGTAAAAATGGTTTAAAGTTGCTTTATTCCCCCAATATTTACGATCGCTAAAAGCTCGCTACCATTTTGTCCTCCGCAGCCATATTGAGCGGCTGCCCACAAGCGAGCGCGGTCCTGCTATAACATAACGCCAATGAATACGACCTTGACTTGCTTCACGTGACGTTACGAATGAACGGCCGACGGGTCACGTGCTGCGAACGAACCAATCGGCGCACACGATAGCACGCGATCGGGAAGAGTTTAAACAAGGGCCGTTGAAACCGCATATTTCATTCAAGGAATACGGGCAGTGACGTTGGAGTTGATGACGTCATTTTTCGCGGACGAGAAAATTGGGAATCCCCTCTCTCGAATGCGCTCAAGATGGCTGCACGTTGCGTATTTCTGGAGACGATCGTTTGAACCGAGGGCTGTTTTCAGCAAATAAATGCAATTTTCACGTCAATTTTGGCGACGATGCCTACAATAACATCGACTTAAGGTAATAAAAAGATTAAACCGAAATAAACCTTTAATATACGTTCCAAAATACCTAATTGAATCGGAGTTAGCCTCCGATGTACGCAATAGGATTTATTTATTTTTTAACGGCGTAGAGTTGAGCGAACGGTATGTCGTCGTTTGTTTTTTTTTGCAGCGGAATTGCGACAACGATATATCATTGTTCGGACCTAAAAGGGTTAAAACATGGCTGCGAACACCATTGCCAGATTCTCAGCCTGGCTCTCCTCCACCGCCACTCCCCTGCCCCTCATCCAAGTCATTGTTATGAGACGAGAAGCTAAGTCCAGAGCTCCCACCACCACCTGTGCTGGAGCCCCCTCCACCCCAGGCTCCCATAACCTCTTGCCTACCTCTCCCCGTCCCACCATTCAATGACAGGAATTGTCTATAGGGTACCCTGCAATTCCTGCAACGCTCCCGTAGACAACTTCATGTGAAACTAAGAAAAAACATGCTGGTGCAGTCTCCAAGATGGACTGCAAGAACAGCATCGCTGAACACACAAGGACAGCATCACATCCAATGGCGTGGGAAAAGACTGTGCCTTTAAGGACTGCGTGTGAGCTAAGGGCATATAACTGACTTGTAAAAAAAAAATGGTAACTTCTCACTTAGTTGTAAGGGAATGAAACCCGTGTCATTTTTATCCTTAATGATCTGGCTTTCATATCCCAGTTTTAATTTTACTGCAATTGGCTGGATGTTTTCGATATTACTTGAAGAAAAGCTGTAAACAATGATTATACAGCGGGCACATTCGGGAGCACCCGTCCTTAAGACGACCACCTCCGAGCATTGGAGTCTATTGCCATCAATAGATTCGAGCCAAATTAAAAAAAAAATCATAGATGAACTTGGCTAACCATCTTGTTAGGCCAGAACTGGACGTTACGTAACTTGTTAGGCTGGAACTGGGTGTTACTTTGGACAAAAAGTGGGCATCCATATCGAACCCACAACGGAGATCAGTGGTTCAACAGACTAGCGCCATTTTTCGAATGTTTGCTAGTAGACGATTATGTTAAGATGTACTTTTTCGGTTTTCGATTTTTACCATCTATGTTGGTTCTGAAGAAGGTGATACGGCTTACCAAATATTTAACGGCGAAGTCCGCTGTTCGACTCTTGAAGTGTTATACTGTGGTGGTAAAGTGTTTATTCGGTTTGAAGTTTTGCAGAAACTTGAGATCAAAGCATATTTTTAATCTTTGAAGGGCAGTGCATCGCTAGCCTCTCTTACGATTTAAGTTTAAACTTGTTAAACTGGGCCCAGGCCCTAACCGAGAAGGATTTTACAAAGATGTTGGAATTGGAATGTTTTGAGCACAGAATGTCCACGATTCAGTTGTTGCTTGTCGTGACAAGGTAAAGTACGTAGGGGCCAGCCGTGAATAGCTCGTTACAAGTCTGCAACACATGTTTGACCCTGCACAACTGCCATCACTGCCACAAGAGACCTTCGTTCATACAGCCATATACCTCAGTTGAATATCCAAAGTGCAAAAGTAAGAAGTGAACAAAGAACAATTGCCCCATTCACCTCAACTGGCAATAAAAACAATTTGGACTTGGGAAAGTGACTTTAAAGCGATGCTGAAATGGGGAAGTGGCTTGAAACAGATACTGAAGCATGACAATGAGGACGCCGAACCAAGTAGAAGTGAGATGGAAGACTATGTCGATACTGCCTACTAGGTAGAAGGTGGTGAACGAGTTGCTTAGTGGCGAAGAGACTACTGAAAAAATCATCTAAACAATCTTAAAGACACTGGCCTACAATATCGATTTATAAATCAGTTCTTATACTAGAAACTTGCTTTTTGTTAATGCTAGTACTATATGGAATATTTTTACAAACTATTAACTGCAAAATTTCTTCAATGAATCTTAATAGGATGTTCTCTTTTCACGTTTCATTAGGTAAAAGGAATTTCAGTTTTACGCGTTAGTATTTGTTGGTCTGTCAATCCATGTCCTCTGACTTTTTTTAATGTGGTGCCAAAAAAGCGGATGAAGGCTAATCTGTTTAACATATCGAAAACCGGACACATTTGTTCAGTTCTGATCCGACGAACTTCAAGTGTGTGGGTGGGTCACTTGCAGTGCGCAGGTAGAAAAGGTATTATGCTCTACAGGATATATTCAAGACGTTTGAAGTATGATAACCTCTAACGAGGGCCTTCAGCGAAAAACCGTCGTCCGATAGTATACGATCTGTGGATGACATCAGCCCAATGTCATCGTAAAGGTGTGCGCTCGTACGAAAAATTGCGACGTGTAACTGCGCATTTCGGCAAGTCGGCTCTTCAAATTGTGGTTGGTTAGAGACTGCGTAGACATCGAATTGGCTCCTCTCTTATCGCGAAGAACAATACAAAGTGAGTCGTCACTTACCTTTGGAGGTAATCTGGGTGTTACACCGAATTTTTACGCTGGAATCTGGATGGTACATTGAATCCGAGGCGCGCACAGCCTTGCTGCTTTCCGGGTCCGATATATTACAGTATTTTATTACGCTTATTTGTGATGTTGTTTCTTATTGAACGAGTGAACAAAGCAAATGATGTCCTATTTTTTACAGTGGGGAACTACCCAGGGAGAGAAGGGTGGAATATTCCTCCTGGCCTCTAATTCTTAAGATTTAAAAAAAAAAATCTGTAACGGGAACACTCGCGCAAGTTTTAATGGTTCGATATTAGTTTTACCAACAGATTTAAAATTAATAAATAATAATAATACTTTAATACGTATTTGTATTTAAAATTACAAATAATAATAATTATAAAATGTTAGTAAAACAAGTACTTTGCATTAGGGATGTGCTGATTATCGGTATTGCCAGTTATCGGAGGCAATTCCGATACACAGTATATTGGTACCGCTGATGTCCACCTCCGATGTGCCGATACACCATATTGGATCAAATATAAGCCGCACTTTTTTTGATATATATATGGAAACCACCATAACTTCGGTAAATATTGGATTTTGACGTTCAAGTACCGTACAACATTTTATTCATTTTTCGCCAGCTTTCCAATGGTACAAACTACAAGTCGTTAGCTCTACCCGTTCTGAACTTATTTATGTATTAAAAACCATTTAACAGTTTTAAACAAACGTTGCTTGCAAATATATAAGAAAAACTGCTGCTCACTGGTATTTTAGGACTAATACACTGTATCAGAAAGTGCTCGTCTGTTCATTAATAATTAATATCAACATTTTCACACATTTTAGATTTTTACATCTTTACAATTGTGCAGAAAATGTTTGATTGTTGCGTGCATTTTTTTTTTGTGGGGTAAGGTCTGGGGAAAATAGCTGCAGGGAAAAACAGGATTCGTACCGTTTTGGCTGAATGGATTTCAAGGACTTGTAAGTACCAAGTGTCAACCACACCGGACACCAGTGAGAAGTTCTGCTGCCCACTGGTGCAAAATTTAGTTTCTTATGAAGCATCTAGTAAAGGACGCGATTGTAAACGAGCGCCACCGAAAAACGCCTGTTTTTCAAAAATGAAATTTTTTTTCTCGAGGCACCCAAATGCCTCGCCGAGGCATATTTGGCCGTTTTCGCAATAATGGTCCGATTTCCACAAACTCTTCAACGTTTAATAGCCTGTCCAAATAAAAGACTCTTGGGGAAGCCCAAATCCGGACTTTCCACCAGGAAGAACCATAAAACTACGTTTGAAGATCACCTCAAACTCGCCACATCGCACTTCGTCATGGCCGCCATTATGAAACTCTGTACTTTTATATTTGTATTTTATCCTTTTCTGGTTAGGGCAAAAAGCCCGAACAGACTAGCTTAGTGTATTGTAACAGGATTTATACAGACAACCAATTTGAAGTGTGATATTTTTTGTTTGTCGGCCGCAACCCATATGAAAAATTTCCACAACGATCGAATTTAACTTTAAAAATATTAAACGTTAAATGTTTACAATAATTGAATGCATTATAGCATTCAACTAGGCTAGTTTATTTAACCGCATTTATACTTTATTTATATTCTTTTACCCCCAGAAACGCTACCATATGTCCAAACGTGTAAACGTATTACGACCTGGCATTCTACCGGACACAAATTTTTCAGCGTATATATGTTTATTTTAGTTCTCCTCTAGCCTGACTGAGACTTACCAAACCTACGAATAGCTTGATCTACTATTAAACACTAAAAGAATTCTTAAAAAGATCTGTTTAACCCATTTTCGCCAAAACTAGTTGTGGTGTTTAACACTGCAGTTTTCGGTTAAAGCTTATAAAATTTAATAGTAATGCTCTATGCATTACCCATTACCCAAGCCAAAGTAATAAGCTTTAACAAGAGCCTAATCACGTTGCAATCATGTAAATATTCAATCCGTAGCCAATAATGCAAAGTAAAGGCCCATTTCCGAAAGTTCAATTGAGTAAAACTCAAAACAGGCCTATCTTTTCCATCCTACATATCCGTACTCCTTCAAACGGCTCTGCACCCAGTCCCTTTGTTCAACCGATTTCTCCTCCCACTTTCCATTGTTCTCGAGGCCCTCGGCGTCCGCGCTAAGGTCCAGAAAATCCACTGCTCCAGCATAAAACCCCAGCCCCAGAATGCATAGTTAGCACAGCTCACAGATCGAGACCGGTCACGCCAGTCGGGAGTGGAGACGCCATGTCCGGAGAATGCCATGCCGGGCACGATGGTAGTGGTTCGTATGTTATAGTTTAGCTTTTGAAAGTTCAGTTTAGGACCCCTACATTCTAAATTTTAGTTTAAAACTTAACTCTCTAGCTAGAGAATATTATGGTGGAGACGCCTGTAGCGGCATCTTAGGTTTCCTCTCCGCATAACGTCAGAGTGGTTCTCTTTCTAAAAACCAAATTTTCCAGTTTATTTTAAATAGATTTTTAATCTAAACTAAATGACGGTTTGATCTTTGTGGAAGTCAAATTGAACCAAACTGATGCCTAAGTGTAAAATTGCCGGGCTTTATTACTTAGAACAGTTCTCGAGGGAACTAAGGGAGGTTGATCTTTTTGTACTTGGAAAACTTGGAAACATAACTGGACAGTTGGTTGATCATGTGAAACATACTGTCAGATAGACTTTAATCAGTTGCGGCTGTTAAGTCTTGCGGGGGTGTCTCCGGGAGCACTCATGATTTACTTTTTCTAATGTGAAAATTTAAACTTTTATTCCAAACACAAGTGTTGTTGGTCTGAAATCGTGTGAATTACTAATTTGTATATTCCAAACTTGCTACTTTTAACTAATTGTATTTAAGAGCTTTTTCGAAGCAAACTATAATGTAAAGTGTTTTTCATTCTCTGTCGCAAAAATAAAACCAGGAGTTTTAAGCTTCAGTCGTTTGCCAGACTTGATTAATTGTATTTTAGTGTAAAATTAAATATGTAGCCCATCTTTAGACTTTAGCTAGTTAAACAGTTAAATCCACCGTTGGTGGCAGCGATACCGACAGTTTAAGGTTAGGCCCCTTTAATTAGGACCGGCGCTTCATCCCCCATGCTGGGACAGTGTCCATGCTGTGTTAAATAACGTAAAAAGTCGTCATTAACACCGATTAACCTCAAGCTGAAACTCCACGTACACCAGGGAAACCTGGGGCGTTACAAGCACCTAAGCCGTCGTAGCGTCCGCCGTTACACCATTATTGGTCTAATTTTGTATAGTTATTTTCGGTTTGGTTAAATTGCAAATTGTCTCCAATTTCAAGTTATATCCAGATAATGATATGAAAGTCGCAAAACAGTCTCGACAGAAGTTTGCTAGCTCTGTTCTCAGTCTCTTAGAACAAGAAAAAAAAAATACACGACATTAACAAGCAATACTAAACAATAAGGGGATAATAAAAGAGGGTGCGTTGTATCAGACTGAGCACCTAAATATGCCTACTGATGCACGAAATTCCATATGTTCGTAATACCCACTAAGTTACACTCTGCCATACCAAACACTGGCAATCGTGACCGGACAAAACGTCCTTACAGTAACGGCAAATTAAGGTCACGTGTTGACTGGTCACCGCCATGAAAAACTAGGGCAAGCTAACCTGAACAAAACTTATTATTAAGGATTACCGTAAATCGTGGATTAAACGCCCATGAGCTTATGTAGTTAATTTGGCAAAGATAAAGGGTGGGCTTTAAATTAAGCATCAATTTTCTAACCTTTCTGGATATCTATTACAAAAAATTCGAAGCGTTTGAACGATGTCTGAAAGACTATTTTTTACATCCTTATTAATTGCTGTGAAGAAGGGAGGAGGCTTCGGTGAGAGATGCCTTGTGCAGGTGCTAGGAGCTAAAGGAAGAGTCCACTATTACTACAGGGAGGGGGAAGGGGCCAGTAAACATAGCAAGCAGTACTTTCTTACTATCTGCAAAATACTTACCTCCAGTCTACATGCTAAATTCGTTTAATTTTGCTTTTCCCATGCTCAACCACCCATAAATCCTGAATTTATGAATTTCAACGTCAGTTGCCCTCTTTTCCCGCTAGGCGCGCTACCAGCGCTGGCGCTGCAGCCGCCTGCCTCGTGGGGAAAACCCCATTCGTTTTTGAGCACGCACGAGTGAAGTCGTGCGTTTCTTTCCCTAAAAGAAAATGGCCGACCACAATAGTGAGGACGAACTTGCTAGGCTTAATGAACTACTTAAGGATGGTGATTTCGCTTCGTGCACGCACCAGAAAACACCTTTAGATCTCCATCCTTTATGCAGGAGGTGTAGGATTTGTGATTTCGGTGACGAAAAATGCAATATTTGCGAAGCTCATAACCCGACCTCAGTGAAGCGCATTCTGTGGACGTGGAAACGCTCCGAAAAAAAACTCGAACAAGTAAAGAAGAAGCAAAAGAAAGAACCTTTTTCCCTCGATCGGAGACTAGCAGAAATGGCCAAGGACCCTCAGGCGCCAATCTTTATTGAAGAATTAGTCGTGAGTGCAACCGATTCGTCATCGGAATTTGACGGTTTTCCACTCGGTGAAAATTCTGTTTACCCGCATGGTTCGTTGGGGGCTATGGTGACGGCGGCCCGTGACACGGCTAAATCGATCGTCTCGGATCGGACGGCCGATTTGGAGGACAAAGTTTTACATAAAGTGAGCACTACGGTGCTATCTCACGTGGACACGAAAATTGGGGAGTTTCGAGGTGAGGTGTTAGGATCCATCGCGGGACTAGTATCGACGGTGAACGCGTTGATAGCCCAACAAGGTTTTTCAAGCAACAGTTTTGGTGCCAGTGCTGCAATGACTTCCCACACCGAGTCTTGTGTGAATTCGGAACCAATATCGGACGCACCAATTAAGGAATATGGTGAGCAGAATGTACTCTTGAACAGTGACTTATCAGTTCACGTAGAGGGATCGACCGCAGTTCTTGTCAAATGTCTTGAAGAGCGCGAGACAAAGGGTTCGCCGGCGATCCGGACGGGCGGTTCGCCGGGCAGTGCGCTACAGAGTAAGCCGAGGCCGCGCGACGGAAAGACGGAGGCTAGTTCAAGGGACAGTCCAGCCCGCCACAGTGCAGTCTCATTATCACGAAAGGAAAAAGGGGAAGGTAAACATTCTAAGAACACAACTGTTAAAAAGAACAGTGGACATGTGAGTAGTGGAAGGGCTCAGGGCGATCTGTCAGCACCCGAGAAAAGGGCTAGCGGACACGATAATTATAAGCCCAAAAGTTTGACCAATCCGTCCGCGCCCGAGAAAAGGGTTAGCGGACAGGATAAAAATGTGCCAAAAGTGAAGGAAACACGTTCAACACCCGAGGAAAGGGAGGTCCAACGTGAGGTTAAACGGCACGGGTCAAAAAAGGCCCTGCCCGCGCCCGAGAAAAGGGTCAGCGGGAGGGCGTGTAGTGTGGATTTAGTTTCTGACACGGTGGATCCCGTACTCAGCAAGGCGATCTATCATCACGGTTCGCCAGTTCGCAGCGATCACGATCGCAGCCCACGTAGAACTGAATCCAGTTTGGCGGATCGTGGTTATCCTAGGGATCGCAGTCCGCACGGCGATCGCAGTTCGCACGGCGATCGCAGTTCGCACGGCCATCGCAGTTCGCACGGCCATCGCAGTTCGCACGGCCATCGCAGTTCACACGGCCATCGCAGTTCGCACGGCCATCGCAGTTCGCACGGCCATCGCAGTTCACGGGCGGATCGCAGCTCACATGCAGTTCGTACTGATCAGGAACCTCGCGAACATCTACCAACCCGACGTCAATCTATGTACAGCGAGAAGGATCGCAGTTCGCCTGTTCGCGATTGTTCACCAGGCTTCTCCGGACATCGCCGGACATCCCCGGATTTCCCCGGACATCCTCGAACATCCACAGATCACCTTTTTTCTCCGGTTAGGGCGGTCCTTCCACTTGTCAGGGAACAGGAATTTTATGACGAAGACGGGGAAGACGATTATGAGGATGGCCAGTTCTACTACCAAGACCACCTTGCTAGGAGTGACTCTGCTACACGCAAACGGGAATTCGATCGTGGTTCCCTGTCGCCGGAGGCAAAACGGAGGAAGGTGGTGTTCAATGAGGATAACGTGTTCATGGAAGAGAAAAGCTTTGGGGATGAACAACGTGATCAAGAAAAACAGTGGCGGGAATCGGTCGCGTCACGCCCCCCCCCCCCAACTTCGGAATCGACCGACAACGACGACCCCTTCGAGGAAGGACCTGGACTCATCCATTGGAAACAGTTCGCTGGTTTCGTGCTCAAACACCTTAAGGAGACCAGGTTCTGCAAGGAAGCGACCCCAGTGGAACTTAATCTAGACGACCCACCTCTCGAAACACTCGCAAATTCGGGGGCGACCAAGGACCCGCCCCTCCACCTTCCTCAGTCGGCGGTTGGGTTCCGCCAGTTACTCAACGCGGAATCTCTCACGCGGAAGAGCGGACAGCCAATTTCGATTTCGAAACCTCTTCCCCCCCACGACCCGGCTATGACAAAATTTTTCTTCAGATCAACGGGAAAAGGTGCCCCATCCAAGAAGCGGTATTCTACTTTCCCGGAGGCGGAGTACTTCCCAGAGAAGATGAACCTTGAGTTGGACTCTACCATTCGGACCCCACAGTTCATCCGCACACCAATGCAACAATTCGACGAGGATGAGATACTACTACGTTGCAGCATTCGCGCTAACTCGCATGCGGAACTTGCCTACTCCGCATCTACGGCAGCTCTCAAGACCCTCGTAGCTGAAGTACCCTCTCTCAGGGAAAATCAAACTGTAAAGGAGTGCCTTCATATGATGAACGGGCCTCGTCGTTTCAACGGGACAGCCTGAACTGGTCATCGCGGCTCCTTTTAAACTCGGTTTTTCGGAAGAGGGATGCGCTGCTCGAAACTGCGTCAAACATCCCCACGGACGTTGCCGGCCAGTTAAGGTTGACACCAATTCACGGGTCGACGGAGGTGTTCGGAGGAAAACTCCTTCAACTAGCCCCAGAACTGAAGGAGAAGACCAGACCAGACCACGCGGGGACCTCGGGTGCCAGAGGGAGTCGGATTAGGACCAGGCCTTCAAGCAGGATTTTTCCCAACTACCCGCACTACCCCCAAGATGGTAAGGAGAGGGGATTTGGGAGAGGAGAGAGGAGAACGGACCTGCAGCCCTTTCGAGACAATCCCGGTCAACAGAGAGGCAGAGGACAAGGGGGG
>JAHWFP010108077.1:0-12189 GCA_023313725.1 Lithobius niger
AAAAAAAACACATATTGTTCCTATAAAAACGAAAGATGCACAGTCAATGAGTAATGAATTTAAATTTATATTTGATATACAAAAACCATTAAAAATTTACACGGACAGAGGACTTGAATTCACGAGCAGGAAGATGCAATAAGTGTTTAAACAATACAATGTGAAACATGACACCTCCAAGGATGATGATACTAAAGCAGCTACCTCAGAAAGACAATTCCGTGATATTCGATTAAGTTTAGAACGTTACATGCATTTTAAACAGGAACTTCAGAGAGTTAAACCTCCAGATGTTTACAAGAATGAAAAGGTGTTGAGAGAACGAAAGCGTGCTGACGGAAAAAAAGAATATTTTGTAAAGTGGTTAGGCTACCCACACTCAGCTAATTCTTGGACAATTGACATCATCGTTTTAACAATGGCTGAGGAAATATGGTTAACAGTACTGAGTAATGCTAGCATGGAAATTTACCTATATAATACTTTGTAGCAGTACACTACAAGATTGGTTGAACCAATTAATCTCAACGAAAGTTTTGAAGTAGCATTAGCTCAAATTATGTTCCCAAATTCCTTCAGTCAAGATGGCGGTGTAGTCCTTCGTGATGCAACTGATGATGGAAGATTAGCACTGTTCCTTTTAAGAACTGCTGCAGAAGTTGAAGAAGAAAGAGATAAATTAGAATACGAAGATGATGAGTTGGAATCTTAATTAATCCCACTCGATGTTAGTTACACACTTCCGTGTACAGTTGGTACTAAAAAATTCAAAGATATGAATGATTTAATGACAACTATTAATGCACAAATTAAAGAGTACAGAAGTAAATTAGCAAATCACGAAGGAATGATTGGTGATAGTGGATACCCTCGTGTGACATGCAACGAAACCAATCGTACTTTTTCACTAGAAAATGAGTTGGTAGGAAGTTATTACATTCGATTGTACATGGGAAGCAAGTTAAGCATCCAGATTTGAATTCAGAGCTGACCAATTCCCCCTCCTACCTTTTAAGGAAGAAAGATATATCACTACCAACAGTCTGGTGAAATCCTTGTCAAATATTGCAACACACACGCTTTATGTTTATACCGATTTAATTGAACCTCAGCTAATTGGTGACAGTCGAGTTCCATTACTTAGAATCATAAATGTTAGAGGCGAAGCCGGTGATGTTACAAACGAAGAATTTTACAGATTACACTACGTCCCTCTACAGAGACATTCATTTCAAACAGTTAAAATAGATATCCACGATGATACAGGAAGAAGAGTATAATTTGCATCTTATGGAAGGGTACTTTGTTGTTTACATTCCAGACGTAAACATAAGTAAAAACAAAAGGGTATATAAGACTGGTGCACTTATCAACGAGAGTTATTCATCATGGTACCTTGTTGTCCATACACCAACCATTACGTTGGTCAGTGCTTAGGTGGGGATATTCCCGTATCCCAAGGATTTCACTCACAACGTGGGAGAGGTCTCGGAAGTATATTTTCCTCCTGTATGCTGTAGGCTATTTAGGAAGAAAAGGTAAAATTGCAAGTGATGTATTAGAAGGTGAAAATATTAAAGATGCGGCTAGAGGAAGATTTAAGGAAACAGGACAAGACATTTTAGGAGATATTGCTCGACAGGAGGGTAGTGGGAGAAAAAGACGTAGAAAAGCATTATCTTCGAAGAAAAAAATTAGAGCAATGAAGAAAAAAACCACAAAAAAAGAGGAAGCGAAAAAGTCCAAAGACAATTCTGATTAAGGTATAAATACATCAACTGACATAGATGGTCAATCACTCACAGCTAAGATGTCGTTCCTACATGCAAATTCATTAGCGTGTTTGCTCTCGTCCTTAGAACTATTTTCAGTACCACCAACACAGACAAGTATTGAAAAAACCAAATATGTTAAATTTCGACCAGTTGCAACCATCTCATCCGGACAAGTTATTGATTTCCACATACCTGGTTCTACAGAAGATTATTATAATCTTAAGTAAAACTTTATTTTATGTGAAGGTTAAAGTAAAAAAAAAAAGTGCAGCTGCTATTTTACCCGATGATTAAGCGAAAGAAATAATTAACAACAGACTATTTCTACAATCGTTATGGAGCCAATGCAATGTGTAAACAAACTAGCAATTCATCGGAGGGTTATGCATATAAAGCATATTTACAAACACTGTTGAATTATGGACATGATGCGAAGGATTCTCACCTTACAGCAGCAATGTGGTTGGATCCGGCTGACAGAACAACAAAAATTAAAGGAAGTAATGATGTGGAAATGATTGGACGAATTCATGCAGACATTGCTATGCAAGACAAACTTGTGTTAAATAGTGTAGAAATATGTTTCAGATTTGTCCCTCATAAATCTGAATTCCCATTGACATTGACATTAGCTGGACAAAATGCCCAACAAACACCAATTGTGGAAATTATTGATGTATCTTTATTAATGCAAAAAGTATAGCCTTCCAGCAGCATACTGCAAGCTCACGAACGGGCACTGGCTGTAGGAAATACGAAATATAATTATCTCAAAACTGACTTAAAGATCCATACTATGGAACTTCTGCACAATTTGACAATGTTTTCTCTGGACAAATTCCTTCAAGAATCGTACTCGGACTAGTACATCACGATGCCTATGCAGGGTCATTTGGACGTGACCTGTTTTATTTTGGTAATCATAATATAAACTCTCTATCTGTTAGTGTTAATGGTGAGGTATATAATGGAGTGCCATTAACTATGGACATGTCAAAAGGAAGTTATGCTTTAGCCTACACTAGCCTATTCACTGGATTAGGAAACTTATCCGAAGATAGAGGAAACAGGATTTCATATGCTGAATGGAAGAGTGGACACACTTTATTCTGTTTTGACCTTACTCATGATTTTTGTTCTGATGACCCTTCACATGTATCTTTAGTGGAGGAACGGGACTGTCAGAATTGACCTTCGATTTGATACAGCTTTAGCAGACAATATGAATCTTCTAGTGTATTCCGAAACTGAGACAATATTGGAAATCGACCAGAAACATAACATCATTACTGTCATTTAAAGATGGAGTCTACAGAAATTTATGCAATCTTAAAACCATACTGTAAAGGTTTTAAAGGTGTTTTTCCCAGTAATCGTGTTCCAACACATAAAAAAGGTTGGGTTGTTGTGAACCTTGACTTTTGTTTTAAACCTGGATTGCACATTGGATTGCAGTGGGATGCGGTGAATATTTCGACCCTCTAGTGATGATACCTGTTAATTACATTATTTCAAGTTATTTAAAGAATTGTAAACGATTTTGGTACAATAATGTTCGATTGCAGAATTATGGTACCTCAGTTTGTGGACATTTTATTATTTTTTACATTTTAAAATGATGTAAAGGCTGGAGTCCCAACAGAATTGTTAGTTATTTAAGGAAACTATATAATCCTGGTAAATTTGTATAATCTTATGTTAATAAATTAAAATATAAATGAGTTTATTTTTTATTCTTTTTTTTTTTTACTTATACTATATAATAAGAGACAGAGTTGAGAGCTCATTCGATCATTAATTCTGTTTTTCTTTCTTTGTAGAATGAGCTGTGTTTGTACAATATGTGGAGCATCTTATGCTCACAGTCGGAATTTGTACAGACATATACGCAAACAACACCCGGATGTCAACACCTTTACCTGTCCCTTGTGTAATCACTCGTTTGCTAGTGCTATGCAGTTAGAGAGACATAAAGCACACACAAACCAACCTTCTCATGCAGAATGTGCACCAACTCATTTCATTCTGCTCAACAATTAGAGTCACACATTGATTCCATGCATGCAGTACCTCTGGAATTCCCACCGTTTGTGCTAGAAGCAAGTGCATTCAATAATTTTTTTCAAAGATACACTCTACACAAGTAATGAGAACCCCGATGTTCGTGCTTACTTTCATTCGTTTTCGAATGATGTGAGAAGGTTATTTAGAATCATTCATTCACGTCACAGACAATTTAAATTCATTTTGTGTCTACACATCACTTTATTTAAAGAAACACCATTGGAAAAAAAGACACAAACCATTTATTTGTGTAGTGATGTTAGAACATTATTATCGGAATTGAATGAGGCAGAGGTGAATTCGTTCGCGTGAGACATTTTACAGCTTTGAATTTAGGAATTACAAAATCGAAAGTTTAGTGTATTGGTAGTACAATTCGATAATAAATTGTCATTAGTATAGCAATATCACATATTTACGAAATATTTATGATCTTTTAGTTAAATAATTATGAAATTATAGAAGTAGCACCTAGTACAAACTAACGCTCACTGTTTGGTTAAACTGAATTCATAGTTACACCTTTGAATCCGAGCGAATTCAGCTTTGAATTGAGAATTACAAATCGAGAAGAATTCAGTTTATTCGTATTACAATTCGACATTAAAATGTTATTAATACTGTAATATCAAATGTTAACAAAATTTTTATGATATTTTACACAAATAATTATCAAATTGTAGAAAACGGATTGCTGACTGGTACAATTTATTGTTATCTTTTTTTTTTAATGCTTAGTGTCATTCACAACTGCATTCACATTCATGTTACATGATTGGACTATGAAGTTAAAATTTACGTCACAGCTTGCAGTGACGCATTCATATCGATTTCCGATGTAGACATCCATGCTATTGGAGAAATTGATGTGAGTTTATTGTGATTCTAGTTCAGAATGCTTCTTCCATTACGTTCTGCAACTTCAAACGAATTCATTTCGTCATTGGTCGTTGCCACTCCTATGGAATTATTTGTTTTAATAGAATCTTTCACTTTCGAAATTGCAATATTTCTCCTTTTAAACAGGTTGGGTTAGCCTAGAGGTAGGTGTCATTGACTGGAGCGCTCAGGGATTATGATTTACCTACTACTGACGGTAGTAGTGTTGCCGATGCGAACGAAGTGTCTCTTGTCAATAATGGCATATACTTGTTTTCAAACTTCAAATATCATTTTGGGGAAAAGCTAGTTGACCAGTTAAATTACCCCGGTTATGGGACTCTTGTGAAAGGTCTCCTCACATATGGCTCGAGCGATCAAGTGGCGTTGTTGGGGAACTGCTGGGCATTAGATGCTGCAGAATCTTCCACCACCAGTTTGGGCAATAACATCGGATTCAAATTATGGCATTCCACCATCGTGAAGGAGACGACTCCTAAAGGAAGCTTCTCGTTCACCATTCCTTTAAAACACTGCATGATATTTTTGGAAAATTATTACAAGGTGCTGTACGGAGCCAAGCAATGTCCTGACGCTGTTTAGGGCAAGCAATGACGATGTAATGTTCAGGGCAGCTGCATCAGCCGTTGGGAAAGTCGAAATTAGCAGCATTTCGTGGCACGTGCCGCACATAACGACATCCGACGAACAAAAGCTTAGACTTTTTAGCTACATAGATGGTAGGATGAATGTCGACTTGGGTTTTAGACACTGGCATTACATTAGTTGTGAACGGCCTCAGAGCACTAGTTTCACCTGGCGCGTGCTCACTACTTCGGCTGTCGAAAACCCAGGTGGGTCATTCTAGCTCTGCTGACTGATAGAAAAAACGCTCAAACTAAAAATCATACGGTTTTCGATCACTGCAGCTTTCAAGATGCTCACATAACTTTAAATTCCGAACGTTACCCATTCTTGGACTTGAACGTAAATTATGCAAGTGGGGAATACTCGATCCTGTGTTGAATGACTCAGGAGCTTAGACGCACTTTGTATGATGTCTGGGACTTGTGCATTGATTCGGTGTAGTTTAAAAAGGCATATCCTCTAGTGGTTTTGGAGTGTTCCAAGCAGTAGGAGAGACTTCAGTCTGGTATAGTCGATGTGCAAGTGAAATTGAAGTTTAATGCCGCGGTTCCAGCTAACACGACGTGCCACGTGTTGTTGACTGGATACAGAAAAATGAGTTTAAAATTAGATAAAGGTAAAGTCGAAGTGATTTATTAATATATATATAAAAAAAAAAGGAAATGGGGATTGAACTGAAAAGTAGTAAGATCGAGAAAAAACAGAGCGGGTTGTTGGTGAAAAGAAGAAAAATAGGGAAACAAGGTGGATGTCTACCATTGTTGGCATTGCTCGGTCCCATCTTAGCTGGTGCAGGCGGTATAGCCAGGGTTGCTGGCCCTGGTTAAAAAGAGCCAGAACGATGCTCAGGTACTGAACGAGATGGTGAGACATAACAAGAAGATGGAGGGTTCGGGGTTGAAGAAGAAAATATGAAGAGTCAAAAAAAAAATATCTCGCGGCAAAGGCCTTTACTTAAAACCACCCAAGGTCTTATGTATTTTAATAAACCTTTAACGAATTTTGATTTAAACAGATTGGTGAAAGTAATCAAAATTCCAAAATTCAGAGGAACTTCTAGCAAAGACACACTCCCCTTACAACTTAGACCTATGGGGGACATCAACATCGTGAACTTAAAGGATTTCCACGATGCAGATGGAAGTCACTGGATAGCCTATTCCACTATTGTGGGAGAACCCTGTTATTTCGATAGTTTTGGTAACGTGGGTCCTCCCCGGTCTGTGGTTAACTATTTGGGACCGGGAATTAAAAACAATTACGAATGCGTACAAACTTTGACCAAATTTGATGCAGTCACTTTTGTCTATTTTTCCTAAGCGCCTTCTGTAAGGCTCGTAATTACGAAGTTGTTTTAGACAGGATGAGATGTTATTTTTTGAAAAGTTACGTGCAAATCTAACCGGAAATAAATGTCTTTTGTATTAAAATCTTCGATTGCTTATACCACGATTGGCAAATCTTTTTCTATTTTGTAAGTAATTTCGAAATCGGTACTTGTTGAATGCTCCTCCTTTACTTTAGTAATGTAGCAGGCTCCCTTTCCTACTTTACGTCTAACAACGAGTGCTACGCTCGGATCGCTGCAGAATAAAATTGCTTTACAAATTAAACCAGAACTTCTACATAGGAAGCTTGAAAGAGCACCAGAATTAACTAATCAATCGCCTGATTTTTCCAAAGGACTTTTCGTGTTGAAACTGATTATCATGAAACAGTTTTCATGCACCAATTTCTTTGTAGCCACGTCACTTGGTAAAGTAGGTCCACTTATATTTCTAATCTGTTTGTTCGCGGCATTGAAGTATTCTTTCTGGTCGTCTTGTAACAAGCAATTGCTGTCAACGAATACCTTAGTAACACCATCACTCTGTAAAGTTGGATCGCTTAGATTCCTAATCGGTTTGTTCATAGCGTTGAAGCATACTTTTTGGTCATCCTGTATCAAGCAATTCTTGTTAACGTGCAGTTTTGTGGCTGCACCAGCAGCATATCGGGGAAAAGCCAAGTCCTTAATTTGTTTCTTTTTAGCATAAAAATTCCCATCCGACCCGTCTACGTACAAAGCATTATTTTCTATGTTAGGAACGGCAGAAGAGTTATGGCAAGAGGCAATTCAGTTTTAATTTCTGAACATCCTTCTCAAGATTATCAATTTGAGAAAAATGTACGGCGTCTTGAGGTTCAATCACTTTGGTTAAACGTTTGTTTCCCATATCCTAATTGTTTCCGGTGTTAAAACGTATTCTAGTCCAATTTGTCCTCTCGGAACAACACCTGTAACTCAACCGTCTTCCCCTCTCGATCGTTTCAAAGACTGTCCAAATTTGTTAATCGGCATATTGATTTGAAATTTCTGTTTTTTATATAGTATATATATAATCAAAAGGGAAAAGAAATTTCAAAATGCCTCATTCTACCTGGTATACAAATTTCTCAAATCTGATGCAATCAAATTCTCTAGAAGTTAAGACGGGGAATGCAACATATTTAAAAAAAAAAAAAAGGAGTAAAGTACATCTTGTCTCCTTCCATAGAATTCAAGGATTTAAAAGGAATTGGTTCTCCCATTTCGAATGAAGATTCCATTATTATAAGGGTTGGATTTCTGCGTCGGACCCCGAACTTCAAAATGTATTGAAAAATCTTAAACGTTACATCTGCAAAAAACTAGAAATTCAAATCGATGACCAGAAAACCGTTTCTTTGACAAAGTTCGCTTTCCGTTTTGATCTGGTACCCATTCTGCCAAAAGGCTGACATTAAGTTGAATAAGCCACTCTGTCTTAAAACGTGGGTGTACAACAATATCCGCAAAACTAGAGAAAAACTTTTTAAAAAACGTTATGGAAAAACCATGGTTTAATTTGCCACCGTGCAGAAGTATGTCCTTGTCGGAAGTTAGTGGTAAAATTAACGCCACGTACTTCAGCAACAACACTCCCAGAACCATGAAACTTTGGAGTAACATAGATTACGGAGTAGGGATGGGTCGGTAACCGAAACCGAAACCGAATATTCGGTTTTTACTGAAAACCGACACCAAAACCGATTCGATTTTGTGTCGGTTTTTCATACGGTGTTCGAAAATCAAAAAAATGATTTATTATTTTACTTTTTTTAATAATTATCATTTTCTACGTATAAATGACAGCAAAGCTCCTAGCTATTAAAACGAAAATAGTAGAGGAAAATGGTGCCACAGCTAGACCCACGGTCTATAACGCTGCTGAAAGTGAAAGCAGGAGTAAGTTGAAGCTAGTAATACAACTGTTGCAAGAAAAAAATTAGGAAAATCTGGTTGGGGTGGATAGTGGCAAAACCGATACCGAAACCGAAACCCAGGTTTTTTGAGCGTGAAAACCGAAACCGGAACCGAAATCAAAAAAAATGAAACCAACCCATCCCTATTACGGAGTTGTTGAATCTAGTTCATTCGACGAAAAGTTTTCTGCTAAAGACTTTCTGAGGTTGATTTCTGAATAAATTTTAAAAAACCAATGGATATTCAAAATTACGATTTCTTCATTCCAAACAAGAAACCCCAAAACCACCCATTTCTAACTTCGAACATCAGATGCCTGATTATAGGACCCGAAAATTGTGGGAAGACGAATTTATTGTTTAATTTAATCTGTAACGAGGGTTGGTTGGATTATGACAGATTATGCGAGTACAGCGAAACTCTGTGACAACCAAACTACTGACCTTTACAGTCTATATTTTCCGAAATTGAGGGAACCGTATGGCGGGATATAGTGAGTTTTCAGGACTCTCAAAAGGATTTAACTCCTCCCAAGGAGTTGGATTCCAAATTTCGTTAACTTGTGGTTTTTGACGATTTTCTTTTGGGCCAGCAAAAAAACATAGAACGTTACTTCGTTCAAGAACGACATTCTAATGCCAAAGTTTTTTATTGCAGTCAGTCTTACACCTGAATTCAAATCAGGTCTTATCAAATTATTTTCAACATTCGTGTTTTGGCCAATTAAACTCACTCGTGCCATTTATTGGCAGATAATTTCCCTCGCGCTTCGCAGTCGTGAAATTAATGTCTGCCTAAATAGCACTCGTGAGTTTATAGGGGCCAAAACACTCGGGCTGAAAAAAATTAGCGATAATTTCCTTAGCTCTTGGGATATTATGTATGAAAACAAACGGGGAGACAGTTACTAAAAGAGAACCAGGAATTGCCTTGTTACAATATTGCCAATATTGTCTGCCATATTTTGCATATATGGGGAATGCTTTACAAAATTTACAAGTAGTCACGGACCTAATCTGAAAACCAAATGGCGGCAAATTACTTTGTACTACAACGGAAGGTAGAGACAAGGGATCCATTGATTCAAATACAGCAGCACAACACAGTATTCTTCTAGGATTAATAACTCAAGCAGCTTATCATTTCAACTGTGGAACAACGCTTTGAACAGAATTCCTAGCTTGGGATTATAAGAAAACACTACATTAATAATGGAATAATGGATTATAAGAAAGGACAACACCAATTATGGAATATTAAAATTTCTCAGAACATCTGGCTTGCAACGATTAAAATTTAAGTTCCATTCACAGAGAATTTACTACCTTAGCCAACTCAGCTACGCACACCCTTTTAATGGAAAATTCGCTCGTTGATATTTGCTCATAGCCTATATAAGGTAAATTGGATTTAACGAACTAGTGCACATTTAAGCAATATCGATGGTATTTTAAAGGTTTTTTTTACCTCATGATTCCAGCAAGAATCCAGTTACTCAGGCGTGGAAGCTCCTTCTAGTGATTAGTCCATCCTGTACCCAAATATCGTGAAGGAATTAATGGCTAAGTCATTTGAACCGCATACGAGAGTTTTCCAAAATCAACGTGCATGTTCCACGCTCACAGCTAGACAGACCTCGGGAGCACAAATTGTGGCATCATCATTCCTTCGTCACAAACCAGCGTCATCATGGCAAATTACCAGATCCCGAAGATAACTTACCACGGGGAGAATAGGCGTATGAAAATTAGCATAAATAACTTAACAAAGAAACGCAAATATATTAAACGTGTGTAAACTGAAAAATGTTTAAACAGTAAATAATAAATAAAAAATCAGGAGTATTAACGTAAAGAAAACTAAATTGTGACGATGGCGTAATTAATAAACTAACAAATTAATGAAATTAATAACGTTAGCAAAGCCGAGTAACGTAAGCAAAGCCGATTGAGATACTTACGACGACGGAGCTTAACGTAACCAAGGAGTGTTCGGAAAGTCCAGCCGACTCACAAGAACAGCCGAAAACTATGCGAGCAAACGTAAACCACGACATTCATAAATGTACGTTGGAGTGTGGCCACTGTACATGTTGGGGACAAGCAGGTTGGAACCACGCATTATTTGTAAGGATTGTGTTCCGGCATCATTGCTTAACTTGGACAGGACAGGTACATTTCTGTTCCGTACTGTTCAGTTTACTGTTCTACACGTTATCATAGATGTAGTGTACGTTGGGGTGGCACGATATAAAAATATTGTGCTACAGTTGCATGCGGTCTATCATCATATTACTACTGTAATATTCTGGTCCACCATCAAATAAATTTAGTACAATTTCTAGATTAGGTTACGTGTTGTTATGACTTGGCGTAGACCGTGACAGTAGACTGCATACTGAGGAGTGATAGCAAAATTTGTTTATCCCGCTTATCTTTTAAAAACTCTTGATAAAGCAAAACTTGAGGCTGGAGGCTAAACGATGGTGTCAGCTGGTCTGTGTTATCCGATTGTAACGATCGTGCAGTTTTGGTTTTATAATGCCCGTTTGAGCATTATCGTGACCTCATATAACAATGATTAAACAATGCTTTAACAATTATTGAACTTATCACGATCCCAGTCCTCCTT
Organism: Lithobius niger; assembly: GCA_023313725.1. NCBI lineage: Eukaryota > Metazoa > Arthropoda > Chilopoda > Lithobiomorpha > Lithobiidae > Lithobius > Lithobius niger. The sequence goes on from JAHWFP010108077.1 coordinate 11,263, forward strand.
TAACAATGGAACACGACGAGATTCCAACAATGGTTTAGGACTGAGATGCAAAAAGAGGAGTGATATCGCATATCGCTCCTGCTGCTGGATATCAAGCCTTCTCTGGGTCTCACGCCTGCTCCAAAAATATCTCGTCTCGTGTTTATGGATTGTCACTCGTTTCCGAAGTACCCCATCACCAACGAGGAAACTCAAGAACGAATAGCCCCTTCAGACAACAACTAGTAAAAAGTTTTTTCGCGTCAAGAGCATTGTTGCTTGACTCCGAAGACCCATCTGCGTTCAAACAACGAAAACTCATTGATGAACACACCTTCAACAAGGAAGGAATAACAATGGTGTCAACAATGACATCTGTGTAGTATTGATTTTGAGTTTACCAAAGCCTAACGGACTTTAAACCAAGTGCTCCACTTAAGACTTAAAAATAGTGAAGCCTAACAAAGGACATTCATGGGTAACCACAAGTCTTATTGTCGAGCCTTCTGAGCAAAGGAACGCCAGCTCGATTCATTCTTTGTTGTGTGCGTGTTATCCAATTGTTGTCGTACCGAGTTAGTGTAATTGGTCCTGCGAATATGCTTAGAAAGTGGCTGATCACTTATCTGTAATGCCCTGTTTTGTGGCCATTATGCGAAAAAAAAGAGCAATATCTTCAACAATGGTTAAAGGCATAAATCAGCTTTGTTGTAGGCTGCGATGCGAGTAGCAAACCCCTTTTAGAACGCTAGGACGCTGCTAATCTTTATTAGCGAACGAATTGGTGCTCATGTCTGTCGCATGGTTGTGAATTTCCCTTTTAGCGATTCAGCTAAATAAATTACTAAAGATACTAAGGTATAATCCTAGGAATATTTTAGAAGATACTCCGTTACAATCATAGGATTATTTTAGAAAATACTCACTTGTAATCCTAGGATTATTTTA
>JAHWFP010108077.1:15683-32737 GCA_023313725.1 Lithobius niger
CCAGGGGTACTGTGGATGAGGACTTTCTTTTGCATAAAAAATGTCTGAACGTATCATCTCACAAGGCAAAATATTTTAATCCCATACTGGTTTGGTCGTGTCTGTGTGGCTTACAGTGGGCAAACCACCGTGCTTCTGGGTTTTAGAAAGTTAATGGGCCCTCGCAGCCTAAAGAGTCCCCCCCCCCCTCCACCTATTACCAACTTTAAAAATATCACAATACATCTCCTAGTATATCTAAAACGAATCTTTCGAAACAGCAAAGAATTCTTCCGGTGCTGTATGTAGATTCAATCTCTTGGTCTGATAATGCATGGGCCCATAATTTCATGTGTGGGATGCCCAAGGCTGAAAATAGTGAAGTTTGTATGTTTGGATTCTTTATTGTAGTGCAGCCAACACACCGGGGGGGGGGGAGGACCGAAGTAGAAATTAATATGTCATTGTCAATGTCATTTGGTTAAAGTAAACAAATAGGTCTTTTACTACCACTGAAGAGGCTATGGGAGCTAAAATTACTAAAAATGAGTTGTACTGGGGGTTCCGACGAACTTAAAGCATCCTCCTCCCCCTTACATAGAACCTTCAGCTGAATTTTTTTTACCCCTCACAAATGAAATTTCTGGGTGTGCCACCGATTTTTTTAGTAATTTCTGTTTTTTGAGTTAGGCCTCCAGAATTATTGGTCAGTGGGCCCCTGTAACGTCCTAGTTAAGCCACTGATGGCTAGAGCTTCGGCCTTTGGTCTCAAAGGTCGTGGGATCAATTCCCGCTCAGCACTCTGACATTTAGTTCCAAAACACAACAGAAACTGGTTTGCATTTACTTATTTAACGTTGCTCTTAACAGTCCTTTGTTTTTACGCCACTTTTCAGTGAAACAAGCAGCAAGTCTCCCCTCCTTTTCGTTTACCCAGCCGAATACGTGAAGGCCGATGCACCTTATTTCGACCAAACAGGTATTTCCTTTCTGATACACGAAGCAGCATTTGAGTAGCTTGTTACTCTCTGTCAGAATAAAGAGGGATTGAGATTACAAACATGATTGTGTAGCAATGGAGATTATTAAACGGGGATTTTGCTACCAAATGATTGGCTCCCGCATCTACAGCCATTCGCTGCTGTCCAGTTCTGTCTTGCCCTTACTTTTAACAGGCGAAGGTACACACAAATAAATTTCTTTTTATGAAACAAGCATGCCACGTGCCTCCTGAATTATTGAGTGTACAGTTGGTGCACCCACGTGCACCAGAGAGCAAGAGGTAAAGTTAAGCCTAACGACATCACGAGAGCAAGAGGTAAAGTTAAGCCTAACGACATCACGGCCGCTATTTCTATGTATCAACCGTTTTGAAACGCAGTTTTGAACCGCTAGATGGGCGCCATCTAGTGACAGTGATTTCGTTTGCCTTGATCGCTTGCTCCCTGGTACACGTAGGCTCACCAACTTTACACTCAATAATTATTGAAGTCAGGTGGCTTGTTTGTTGTGTAATAAGAAATTTCTTTGCACATTCCTTCGCTTGTTGAAACAAGTGCTGCTTAGACTAAATAATGGTAGACGGTGTTATACCACATGCCATGACTGTTTGCTGTTACGTGCATATCACGTGACTGGGCTAGTCCAATCAGACGGTCAAACAGCCGTTGTTCTCGTTCATCATTGGCTAACTCATGGTGACGTCACGGCAAACAGCCATTGCGTATGGTTTAGATGCTGCAGCATGTCATTAGATGAACAGGGGAACCTTTAAAGTGGCACTATCACCGTTTGAAAAGCGAACGAAAATAACATGGCGCCATCTAGCTGCACTAATATTGTTAATCTTTACAGCTTGCTCCCAGGTCCAAGAGGACGTACCAAATTTTCAATCGATAATTAAGAACGTCGTGGCTTGTTTGTTTCGTCAAAAGAAATGCCGCTGTGCATTCCTACGCTTGGTGCAAGCTTGGACTAACAACTCTCTTCGAGATGGACGATTCACCGTACCTGTAAGCTCGAGTGTGTTCCGACCTTCTGCAGCTGCGATAGCAACGCCACCGCAAAATCCGCTTCTCAGTGGCGTGTCACCTTACACCACCTCCCTCTTGTCACGCGAATAACGAGAGTTAAACGGGAAAACCAAGGAAAACCTTCGGAGATAGTTTCGATCGCCCATGACGCAAGGTCGCGTTGCCAGTCTCCTAACAGTATCGGGCGCATGGGCTGTGGAGGTAGGTAAATCGTCCGTCTCGACAGTTGTTGGTCCATGGTGGAGAGCGCTAGTAGATGCAGGGCCGAATTAACAGTGAGGCAAATTAGGCAGCTGCCTCGGGCCCCAGGTGGGGCCCCCGCGAATACTTTAAAATTGTTTCAATTTTTTTCAAATGGTGACGTCGTGGTTATATCACGTTTGTTTATGTTAAGATTAGGTTTTATTAACTTATCAAACTAAACTCCTTCCTTAACAAACAAAATAGCTGAAACTGCTCATTTGCTGATTGACGCGACACGTCTACGTAATGCACAAATTTTTTGAAATTAAAGAAAAATTAAAACTGCTACTATCGGTGTAGTTGTGACGTTACAATTAACCGCATACATGTACCGCGTTACATGTACTTTCTACACTCGCGACTGCACCGAACCGAACAACAGTTTGTCAGTTGGACATTTTTTGCGAAAAATTTGATCCACTTTTTCAGACTGAATGGGTTTTTTGATCCATTTTCACTTTTTAAAAAATCCTTTGGATTTTTAGATATTTTTAGGTTTACCTTTTTTATGGGCTACCCGCCTACCCTGTATGAGTACGGTAAAAAACCGACGCCTGGGGCTCCAAAATGTCTTAATCTGGCCCTGAGTAGATGTTGTCAGATTATGCCTCCTTTCAATCGGTGGTAGTGCCACATTAAGTCGCGGCTACTTTCTGGAAACATATCTACCGTCTTCAATCCAAAAACGGTCTAACAATTTTGCCATGCAATTCGAACCTTTAGTACATCAATCAGAAAAACGAAATTTTTCTTGATTTACTGAACAATTTCTAAAGTTGGCAAGTTGCGATATTGCAAATAAATACACACAAATCGCAGGAAATTACGTGTAATTAAACAAACCATAAAGTGCAACAATGAAATCACATATTGAACAAGCAGGGGCAACGAACTACTAATTGCAAGTTGTCTTCTGTACACTTTCGCCACTTTCAAGCAAGTTCTGCTTCAGATTGCCGTTTTCTTTTAATTAGTTTTAACTCAGTTTTGGACGCTGAATCATTACGTACATTATGGGATCACTTGTCGGCCATTTCCGGTCACTTGTGGGCCACTTTCGGTATACACTTCCGGTTCTTTTAACTCCCTTTGGCTAATTTTGGGCGATGAAGCTAATGGTGAAACCGTTTGTCTCTATCTCGTACTATTCCATAGATTATGAGCTCACTTATTTGCTACTTCCGCCCACTTTTGGTCCACTTCCGCTTCATACTTCCGGGTTTTGCTTTAAATTCCTTTCAAATAATGTTTTTGTACTATGAATTTAAAGGAGAAAACTGTTTGTCTTTAACTGGTACCGTTCTGGATTTAAAAAAAAAAGGCGACAGACAGACAGTCAAAGTCGTTGCCTTAGTCTTTCCAGCTTTCGCTGTATAGAAGACTAATACAGAATACTTCCGGTTATCTTTTATTCATTTAACTAATTTTTGGACGATGAATCTAATTGTGAAAACCATCTGTCTCTATATGGTACTTTTTCATAGGTGAAGGGATTGCTTATCGGCCACTTCCGGCCACTTGTGAGCCACTTCTGCTTCATACTTTCCGTTTTTATCATTCCTTTTAACTAATTTTTGGACGCTGAATCTAATGGGGAATACCGTTTGTCTCTATCAGGTACCGACTGCCATTCCGAAGTTGAAAAAGCGACCGTTTATTGAGCCTTTGTGTTGTGTATTTAGGGCATTCAATCCCAGAATCCTGGGATCGCCATCATTTTTTAGTCCCAAAAATTGGAATTGTTGCTGCATGAATCCCGGGAATTTCAGGATCAAAAATGGGCTAAATTCGTGTAAAAACACTTTATACATATATTCTTATTACGTGAATTTTAGTGTTATACAAAGTAAAATTATAAAATGGTGTATTAACAACAAATTTAAAAAATAAAGTGAACAATTTCCCTTTCCTCTCAACTAGATTAGTCTAACTACTAATAACACAGTATCTGAATTCTAGGCTGAATTTGGAACTGAAAATTTGTTCATCGCCCTTCCAATGCTATCATAGAAAATGGAATAAAATTTATACATTGAATTTGTCTTTTGCTAAATTTGGCATCAGAAAGTGAATTAAAGTTAACACTCAATTACAAATATATACAGAAAAAAACGTATTAAAGAATATTTGTTTATTTGCCTTACTGCAGCTTCATTACTCATCATTTAACTATTATTCTAGGAATTCTATTTACTATTATTCTAGGAAATTTTTAATGCCATCTTTGATAATTCCCACAGACTCCATTACATAACACTTCCCTGCCTGTTGCTACATTGCTTGCCATGGCCCTGCTTTAATCCAGGTACAGTTGTTCAGCACTATAGTCCAGCAGTCGCATAGTCTTATATTAAACAAGCCATAAAGTCAACATCCTACACGAGTGATACGACGACCTTGAGTGAGGTGCAGGAATTAACTGCGCAAAAACAGTGAAGAAGATGAAAAAGCATCACTGATCGGTGTTTAACCTATTTCCTACATGTGTGCATCTTCCATCGTGGCCTTTTTTCAGTTTGCCCGTAGGAAGTCACCGAGCTCCAGTAGCTGCTGTAAAGTCTACAGAATGTGGAGCGTATCACAATTAGATTAAAAAATCAAAGTCAGAAATACCTTTGATTTAAACTGTTAAAAATGACTGGTCATTTCAAATAACAAAGGACAAATTACTGTTTTATTTGCCTGTAAAAAAAAAATAGGTAGTCGCTGCCCCTGGTTTTAATATTCGTATCTGATGATGAAATATGATGAAACATCATGTGCTTCGCGATTTATATTGTGCCACTTAGTCTTTTTTAATAAAGCTGAAGGTTTTTTATGTGTATTGTTTGTCAAAACAAGCAGGACTGAATTAAGGGAACTGATGACCACGCTAACATGTTTTCGTATTTCGGTTAATATTGGCAGCACTCTTTATCCTTGGCTGAGTCCTGATCACTATATCCTGACCAAGGCAGTGGGCTGAACATGACGGCTAGTTGGTTACTGGCAGCAAGTATTACTCTGCCTTGAAATCTTAGTACTAAGATTAATAAAGGACTATCTTCCTAAGCATAACGTCAATACAAGGTTCAGCCTGTGGTGCTGTGGATTGGTCTTTACTATTAAGAAGGGCAACAAATTGTAGGATGAGAGTTTACAATTGAAGGAACACAAGCAGTTTTCCTGTTATTGATGAACTAATGTTGTGTTATAGCAGTTGGTTCATAACATAACATACGAGGGGTGTTAACAGAGTACACATAATAAAATTACCATCTACACTTTCACTTTGTTTTCTTTTACTTGTATAAATAAATTATACAAATGCATGGTTTAGTTCCCTTTTTTGATTCATATTTAGCATTACCGCTCTCCTGCAACACCTTTTTTTACTATTATTCTAGGAATGAGTCCTTTTTCCTTTGAAGTTCATTTCGAAATTTGGTCGATTAACGACATCTCTTTGCGGTGGCAGGTAAGAATACTAACACTCCGTAAAACCTGATGCAACTTTAAACACAAGTGCACTGGGTGTTCAACAGATCTTAATCTATAAATTATTGGCATGCATCGTATTCATTCACCTTTTTTTTTTACTTATATCAAGCATTTCAACTGTTGCAGGACATAGAAGTGGATTTAAGTATGCAGATTTATTGGCTTGACCAACGTCTTTCTGTTAACCATAATGTCACTTCGAATAATTCCTGGCCTCTTTTAGACAAGGACGAAGTAGACAAGATTTGGAAGCCAACGCTATACTTTCGCAACTGCAAAGGTTGTGCACCAATTTCTATAAATAATAAACACGATGTGTATGTACAGAAAAAGACTGGAAACGTCTTAACAACAATTCGGTAAGAATCCTTTAACCTTTGAATTTTTTGCACATAACCCTCTTGAATGGGTGCATGGATCTTTCTGAGTTCTTGAGCTATCTTGTCTTTATTTCTGTATAATGTTATATCCATACAAGCAACTCTTGCATGGATATCTTTGTGACAGGTTACAAAAACCAAAAATACATTCAAAATTTGATTCCTTTCGGTTGGCACGGTCTTTGGGAGACACAGGTAACAATCCGTCAGCCAATTAGGAAGGTGTAAAGTCCCAAAATATTACGTAATACATCTTCAAAGATTCCAACAATTCAAAAAAGTAGCCAAATAGTTCTAAGTTATTTATAGGCGAATGGTTATTTTTTACTCTCTCCCAATATGCCTTTGCACAATGTTTTGCGCTAAAAGTAAGGTCCCCATTGAGGTGGTCATGGCATCCATGTCCTCTGACTACATCCACCATGGTCGAACCAGAGGGGGAGTGGGAGCATGGACAGCCTAACACCTCTATTGCAAGACAAAATTGGCAATGTCACTAACGGTGTTGCGCCACGAGCTGGCTGAAAATCAATAATCATTTAAAGAATTTAGAGTTCAAAACAAAACTATGTGCAAACGCATATCAGAAATGCCATAAGGGCAGCTAAAATAGTAACAGTAGCCCTAGTTAGTGATCCCTACATCCAGATTGTTACATAACTTCCACACAATCATATAAAATTCGAAAACCCAATTTTAGCTGACATTTATGCTGAGATTATCCCAAAACCCAATTTATTAAAAAATGTTTAATCAAAAATCACAATCACAAATAAAAAGAAGAAAACTTCACCTTTATTACAAGAAGTACAGAGTCACACACCAAACAAAATATGTGCGGAGTGATAATATGCAAAGGCCATATGGTGGTCTATATACTAACATAGAACCCTAAAAGATATAATCAGATAATTAGTTTACATGGTGTAATTTCTGCACGCATAATGGCAACGGTCCACAGTAGATGAAACAGTTCATAACCATGCTGAAAAACCGCAAAATGTCAAAACAATACATAGATATAGGCCGTTGAATCGTACATGCGCCGTTAGAAAAAAACATACTTACTGAATAAAGCCATGACAGTCATTTCCCATTAGGTACAATATCCATTAATGCGGCCACAAAAAAAGCAAAACAGACAAAAAAAATTGCGGCGCCGCAATTAACTTTCACTAATGCTCACACCCCCAAACGCAGTAAATAATGGGGTGTGGTATAGCAAACAAAACACATCACGTGCCCAGCCAAAGATCGAATGCAATTCGTCATGGATCGATCAATTCCGGGTTGTCACACAGGGCAGCATGATAGTTCATGTGATGCACAGCTAAGAATTCATTCAATTCATCAACGGCAGACAAGACAGCATCCAAACCCGTGGACAGAACGGGTTCAACATCCATCTGGGCTGATTCTGCATACGACTCAGTCGGCGTGCTAGCGTTGGAAACGCTACAAGCAGAAATGTTGGAAGAGATGTCAGGGGAGTCCTATGGCTATGAGCGGTGGTAAGAAACCTCTGGAAGCTCCCCATCACTGCCGGTTGGAGCTTTTATAGTGGTGCCATCAGCATCTGAATCGAGGGGGCCAAAGACGAGACTGTCCATGTTCTCTACGGATGACAATGATATACGCAAAAGCATTACGACATCATCCAAAGTGGGAAAAACAATACGGGCCCCTCCAGGGGCGTCAGGGCAACCCTCAACATTAGCCGGTGGAGCAGCAAAACCAGGAAAATGTCCCCTATTGTCGCTGATAGTATCCTTCCGGCAAAGGCAACAGGTACAAGTCTCCTGCCTTCTACATGCTGCGATGCGATTGATGCTCTACTACTCTAGGAGCCATCACATTGTAGCACAAAGTGTTTTGTCAAGTCTGGTAGTTTCACAGTCCACTAGACCACGCTTTAGTTGTTGAATGGCAATGTCATACTGTTGAGTCCAAATCCATTTACTGTTCTTCTTCCACAGATCAAACGGGGGTGTGGCAATTTCATGAAAACCAGTGAAAACTTGCCTGTAGAAGCCAACAAGTCTGAGAGTTCTATGAAGCTCCCTCACCTTCGTGGGTGTGGGAACTTCTTGACTGACCTTAGCATCCGCTGGTTCAAGATGCAACTAGTGGGGTCTGATGACGTGACCGAAGTAATGGACCTCCTTAGCACAGAAATGCATCTTCTTCACAATGACCGTTATGACAGCTTGTCCCAGGCGTCCCTGGACATCTTCTAAGTGGTTCACATCCTAAGTGGTCTCCTTGTCCGAATGTGTATGAATTATGAGGTTATCAACATAGCACATATAGTGTTATCAAAAAGGGCAGAAAAAGGGCACTCCCCAGGACAAGATCTATCACACGGGCGAAGCATGTCGGGCTATTAGTTAGTTCATAATGCAAAAAATTGAATTGGAACACTCCCTGATGACACCAATATGCAGTGATTGGCGTCTCCAGTAGCATTTGGATGAATCCATACTTCTTACCTAGGACCTTAGTCAAGTACTTTGCTGAGCCTATCATGGAGAACAACTGCTCAGCATTGGCCGTTGGCTGGAAATCCTTCACTCTGTACTCGTTAAGCTTCGTCCAGTCCACATAGAACCGTTTCTCTCCTGGTGCCTTTCTTGTGGGCAAGCACTGGGCACGCTGCCCAGAGGATCATGGTGCACTCGATGAGCCCTTGTCCAGGTCTGAATACCCGTATCAGGTCTGAATACCAAGATGATAGGTTTAATGCCAGGTTGCAGCTCTAGCTTATGGCATTACAAGTTTGTCCTCTCAAGTTTGGAAGTTAGCACCCTGGTAAGGCACTGTTGTACTCCGTCACAGTCTTTTCTGTTAATTCTTACGGCATTGGGTTTTATAAGCCCTTCAATAATTTTTTTCAGTCAGCTTCCAGCTTCCTTAGTCCGTTGAGTATGAGACCACGTTTTCAAATCCTCCTGAGTCACAAAAGGTGTAGTAGCGATGCACAAACCTACAGACCAACCATCGTTGACGTTCACAATGATGCCGGTCCGGAATGCAGCCCCAACAGGGTACGTGTGATCTTGAAGCCTTTACCCCACGTCACCGTCACAAAAATGTACTCACTCCTTGGCACTTTGTCTGAAGCCAACAAGAACACAATGCGTGCATCCATGTGCAGCACGTGTCGGTCTCTTGCAAGTGCTTCGCTGCCTCTTCCAAACACACAGAACTGGTTGTGCCCGAAACCAACAATCCCGGGTACTCAAAACCTCTAACACTGATAGGCATGAGAAGCAAGTCACCCAGATGAGTCTCCTCATCAAGTCCTTTTGTGTGTAGAGTGTTCGGGTGGCTGACATACCTCATCACTCCTCATCTAAATCCGGCTCATGTTCGCCAATCAGTGTCCACAAGTCTGGCCACTTCACTTTCCTTTCGAGTTAATGCTCGTTTTTAGGCCACAGAAGTTGGCAGTGTGGGCGTTAGTATCCTTCATTCTGGCACTTAAAACACTTGCCGTACCTGTAGCATCGCACAAAGTCCTCTGCAGGCCACTGCTGTTTATCATGGGAGTCCTGCTGCTGGCTCGAGCCACTCGGCCCTTGTAGTGGTTGGCACTGGCCATGGCTTGGAGTGTTGTTGGCCTGCATGGGTCCATACTTCCGACTATGAAAACTGCTTGGCCTAGCCTTGGTCGAGCATCCTGTGTAGATCACAAATCCACATGGTTGATGTATTAATAGTCTTTATTGATGTCCTGTCGATCGCTGTTATAGCCAATGTAGATGCGGGAACCATTGTTGGCGAAACCTCCACCTACAGTTTTAGTTTGGGGTCTTCAGCATAGTCTGGGTCCATAGAAATTTCTACTGGGGTGGAAGGTGGTAGGTCCTTGGTTTAATGAGGAACCGACTCATCTCCGCACCTTCATTGGCCAGTTGCTTCAATGAGGTGAACTCGTTACCCCATAAATGAGAGCAAAAGTCCGCGTACAGCTGATCATGACAGTCCATAATTTGGTTGCTTCAGGAGAATCTGATTCCATTCTCTTGTAATATGGACTGTATAAAGTGAATCAATGGCTCATCTGCATGTTGCGTGTGTGATAACAATTCCCTGCGTAGCTGGTCAAGGTATCCAGCATTTTCGAATTCATTTTTGAATGCCGTTAAAAATTTAGTCCACACTGTGAAGGGTCCCACAAAGGAATACCAACGCTCCGCCTGTTGAGTCAATGCCAAGTGATAAGACATTGGTAAGCACATACTCTTGCTGTAGTTGGAATTCACTGGTGGTTCTCTGAAGAGCAGTGATGAATTGGTGGTGTTTTGGAGACTTTGTACCCATAGTATTTGGGGGTTTGAATTTTTGGTGGCTTATAATGTTGCAGAGTAGGTGAATCACACATTGCACTAGTTGTGGTTAAGTTGGGTTGTGTATCACTGGCAGAAGGCATTGGCATACCACTGGTATCATTGTACAAATCCTTGGGGTTGGCAGAAGCCGATGAGGAACAGTAGATTAGGAAAAATGCAAGCACTGGAACAAAGTTTGTTGAATAGGAGAAGCCCAAAGTGCACATGTAAAATCAACACAACCCGACGTTTCGAGCTAGCTCCAGCTCATTATCAAGGGAAATACAAGATACACTTGAAAATTGCATAAAGTAGCAAACAGACAAATGCAGGCAAAACTGCCTAAGTCAAACTACAATACGAACAAGTTAAAAATTGAAAATTTAACAGTAGAAGCAGGCGTCTTAATACTCTGTTGTAGTTGCGTCACTTTCCGTTGTACTGCTGTACCATCTGGTACAGCTGTAAGGCCAGTAGAAGTGCCAAGCATTGTTCCCTTCTCACCGAATGGAGCATCAAGGAATCGTGGAGTTAGGTAAACAGATTGTCGGACCTCCTGATAGTCAATTGGTGGAAGGGTGGCCTTCTCCAATAAATGGGGAGTACCAAGTTTCATCACTATGCCACAAGCACTGAAGACTGATCCATAGACACTCCGCATCTCATATCGTCCAGCAAGGGCTACAGAGTCGCCAAGCAATGAGCGGAGGAGTGGCCAATTATCCTTACGACAGAAGACTGTAGGTGTTATGGTAGCATCTGGCAAGGGACAGCATACACAGGGGGCCTTGTGAACACGTTCTTGTTGGCCTCTGGCTTTGACTAATCTCTTCCAAGGTAACTGTGCTGTAGAACATGCTGTGGTAGTGGGCTCAAAGCAATGCCTAATAGCAATAAAATCGCCAGTTTGGTGTCCGTATACATAGGCTGATCTGCAATCCATTGTCCATGTGCTGCACGAAGTCTACATCACCAACCACCATTTGCTGGTCTCGGTCTCGACTGCACCATCCTGTTGGGTGGAACCTCGTATCACAAGGGGGTGGGGACGGAGAGGGGTAAAATGAGGTCTGTTGGGAAGTGTTGTGGTGTGATATCTGGCTGAACCAGGGCACCAATGTGAATAGCAGCAACCAAATATCGTGCGGCATTGCCATGGCCCTGCGAGTTACTGCCATCACCCCAGTCAATGTCCCAGTTGTTTTGTTCTCCTTTGTCCCAGAAGAAGGAAGGGGAGGGGAAAAACCATAATGTTCATTTAAAGTCCCAGTCGGCCATAAGGCCATGTCACCTTGATTGTGGTGGCAGGGTAATCTAACCGTGTATAATCAAATGCAAACTCATTGTCATGGAACAACTGTGAAATGTCCGGATCAACAGATTCCAATGTAGATGCACTGTGCCTATGGATGGGATAGTTCGGAGTCAAGTCTCTGTCTACAATTCGAAACATTCACAGCATGGAGGGGATGGGTGGTGCTTTTCCAATCTTGCCGACCCCCATGTAAAGTCATCCATCAAGTTACACTCCTGTAAACCTATGGATGGGTGTGATAAATTTAAAAAAATCTTTCAAGTGCAAACAGAACGACGTTTCGGAATTTAACCTATTCCGTCAACAGGTTTTTGCTAAAATTAAACAGCATCAACGGTGGTTTAAAAGAAATATATATAACATTAAAAAAAAGGAAATACCACACATATTCCCTTTAAAAAAAAAGCGAATCCGGGAGGTAAAGCAGTGAGCCCTGTCGTTCCTCTTGAAACCCAAGCAAGAAAGGCACGGGTCACGCAAATTTCATTACCATGTGGTCCTCACGTCAAGTCTACTTTACTAGGGATGCCTTTGCGTATTTTGAGTCAACCCCCCCCCCCCAACTCAAAGCCATACATGTACACCATAATACACACTTGTGAAGTCGTGTTTACACTAAGTGCAGTTTCACTAACTAACGACGAGTCCACCAGTACATATAGGAGCTGCGGTGAAGTCGGTGCTGTTGCTTCACGTGCTATAATTGTTGTGTCCTGAAGAGCACACTCGTGATCCGTTTCTTCATACACTGTCACCTATTATGTGTAAAATCATTGTCGTTGTGGCATTTACCAAATTCGTGGTGGCTGCAATCCAACTGTTCGCCAAACCAATCCACATCCAGTGTTCCATAGCAAATCACTAGCGTGGTAACAAAATATCAAATAAAAAAGAGAAAGTAGTCTACACTCACTAATCACAATGGTAACAAAATGAAGTTCCTTCCGCGCAATTGTAATTCACTATGCTAAACATTTGAAGAGCACAAAATAATTTTTGAAAAATCAATAAAAATAATAGTAGAAGCCCATAATCTCAACACACTGTGTGTAAGGAGTGCTGTGACGCCTGAAATTTATACAATAATTCGCACAGTCAATTCTAAACGTTGAAAAAAAATCGTACTTGCAATTCGGGAAATTGTCACTAAATGATGCTAATTATCACACTGAAGCACCACTCGTATAAAGTCAACAACAAAACGTGCAATTATAATCACAAACAGTCCTGCTAGTCGGTGAGCAGTTCGGAAAATCACTAAAACTGTCTAGGGCAGCCTACTAGGCCCCCAATTCTCGTAAATAAGATAAATAAATGTCTTATGAGAATACGTCAATAATAAAAAAAAATGTCAGGAAAAAAATGTCAATACTTGCAGTTAACAGTACAGTTTAGTTTACCGGTTCGAATCGCTGGTGAAGTATCCGATACGAAGTGAATGTCCATCAGACCTGGTCAATGTGTCCCAACAAAAATTTTCTCAGTTTCATATTACGGACGGGGTCCCAGTTTTGGGTGTGACCATAAGTTACAAAAACGGAGTCGAATAAAAGTTCTAAAGTGTAACATCACTCAAAAAATTTGATTCCGTTTGGTTGGCAGGGTCTCTGGACAGACATGTAACATTCCGGCACTCAATTTGGAAAATGCAAGTACCGAAATATTACGTAGAATATCATAGTAGTTGCCAGACTGTATCTTCCTGTATCCAAAGTTCCAACAATTCCATAAAGTATCGAAATAGGTCCAAGTTGTTTACAGGTGAATGGTTAATTTTGACTAACCTCGAATATGCCTCTGCACAATGTTTTAATAGTAAAAGTAAGGCCTCCGGCCAGGTCCTCCCTGTGGTCCCCGTATGGGGCTGGCCGTGACGGCCATGTTCTTTGACTACACCCACCATGGTCGAAGCAGTGGGAGGGGGACTACGGCCATCCTAACCCCTCGATTGCAAGACAACGTGTGGCTACATCACTAACAGCATTGCATCACGAGCTGGCTGGCAATCGATAATCATTTAAAGAATTTAGATTTCAAAAGAAAACTATGTGCAAGTGCATATCGGAAATGCCATAAGGGCAGCTAAATAGTAACAGTGGCTCTAGTTAGTGATCCTTAGAGCCAGTTTGTTACATCTTTATGTGTTCCTACAGCTCTCTTGTCATTATATTCATATGACATTATATCCATGCAGGAATCTCTTGCATGGACATCCATGTGTGTTCTTACAGCTATGTGGACATTATAGCCATGCATGAATATCTTTGTGTTTAATATAAATGTGTTTTTTTTTCTAACAGGCTTTTGAATAAATTTACCTGTGCCATTAACCTTCGGGCATACCCCATGGACACCCAATTTTGCCAGATTGAACTATACCTTTGTAAGTTGGAAATAGTTGAGGAGTCAACATAAAAAATTCAACATGTGTCCCAAATTTGTTTTCAGAAAGCAAGTGAACTATATGCAATAGGTTAAACTATTTCAAGGAGAGAATGGTGGGTGTTATTTTATCCCAAAGCTTCAGCCATGAATTCACACAGGCCTCTCACTGCTTTTCAATGTACTTGCCTTGAAAGGTCAAGATTTTTTTAAGCCCTTGAGAAAACTGTCTTTCTTTTGATGAGCGCTAGCTCGGATTGTTCTTAAATGTTCTTTGTCTTGCCATATTGAAAGGGTTTGTGCTGGAAAACAAAGTAATAGTCCTCTTGATGTTTAGCGGTTTAGTGCCAAAAAAAGGTAAGAGAGAAGAGAGTTTTCCATCCCCCACCCCCGAATAAAATGCGTACCTAAAACAAAATGGCGCATACATTTACAAACGTGTAGTGCCATTAGCTAGTGGCATCAAGTCTTTTGGGACTTTGTGTGGCCCGCCCCCCCCTTTTGTATGAAGTTGTCAGCACAAACAGAGAAAGTAAAGACTTCACTCTCTATAGTTATAGGTACCGGCCACTGCAGCACCTGCTTTGCAAGCATGGCCAACCGAGAAAAAGCTCCATTAATCACTTTCCCAACATGACCAGTAACCTCAGCTTATTCATACAATTCATTTAACAAACAAGGAAGGAGGATCCCTCTCTAAAAAAAAACTTAAGGGAGCGTCGCTCCCTCATGCTCCCCCTCCACTACACCACTGTTCATCTTTAAGTGTGTTCATAAATTTATCCTTTCTGGACTGCTGTAACACTGCTACAAAAAGTATTTTAACTTAACACAGCCAAATAAGAGAAAATTCTCTAACTATTGGCACTTGATTTTCCCCCCAAGATAACAAAAATTTCGGAAAGTAATTCTCCACAGTGAGGGTTTATTGTACTTAAGAGTTTACATTGAAAATAGACTAAGTAATCTTTTGTAAATTTCTTTTAATTAATGTAGATGAAAATACAGAAGATATGCTGCAAGTACTGCATATGTATCCCGAAACTCAAGTGGTCATTGGCAGTAACATAACGCCAACACAATATCACATTGCACCTATTGCCAAAACACAGTGTGTCTTCAAAGACACGGAAGAACATGGTAAGACGTGTTTTAGGCATACACTGCAATAAACAATAAATCGCAAAGTAAAGGGTGAGCTAAGTGAATAGAGAGCATTAAAAACTGAACATGAGATCTTATTGATTCGTGAATTCTCACAAGGCTTTAATGCTGACAGCGCTAAGATTAAGTCAATTAAAAAGCCATTGAAGTGTGCATGAAATACATTCAACATACTACGTTTCGGGATCACTGCTCCTCATTATCAAGTGCAGAGTGCCAGAAAAACTTCAAAATACAGCACAGTATAATGTTGGGTGCACGGGCATGGCTACTAAACTAACTGGCCCGACCTACAACGAATTAGAGAGGGTACACAAAATGGACGCCACAACTGTCCCATTCCTTGAGGTCTGTTCGGGAATTGGCAAATCGCATCGGTGAAGTTTGTACGGAGAGGAGCGACATCTGTTGGCATCTAGTGGCGGTTATCAAAATGTAATTTTAATTTTATGTAGATTTGCGTGACAAATTTTTATTATGTATTAAAATATTTTTAAATAGTTTTTAAGCTATCACTCAGCCACAGTTAAGCTATTTTGCTGCGCTTGGGAAAAAAAAGCGACACGTTCGTGTATCCAGAAAGTGTTGCAAGGGAAGGAACGTTGCATTTTGTACGGACGGTGTCACCCTCGGTTGACAGAAATAGGCAATCATCGCTTAAGTGTGTTTTCGGTGGCCATATTTCCCAACCTAGTGGCGTATGCTATTTTTCATTCAAGATCCGGCCAGTACTGTAGATAACCCTGGCACGGGTAGCCGTGAACACTGGGGCGTCAGATTCGATAAGCGTCTTGGCCCCGGCTGTACATCTCTGGCTTCTTATTGACCGGGTTCGAAACTGGTAAAGGGAAGTGCATATGTACAGGTTTTTCTCCGGTTGTTTCCCACCCGTTTCATGAGAGTTTCCTCCGGGTACTCTGGTTTCCTCCCTCATATGGCAATAAACAGCCGATTCTGATGGTGGTACCTTCCACTTAACATTTGCCGATTGGGCCTTCAAAAGCTCTAAGCTTACTGGCCGAAACCTTCTATTCTAACCTTCTATGCTAATCGTTTACAGTTAAGGCTGAAGACAATAACCCAAACTGAACAATTAGAAAAAATCCTAAGGTTTCCTGGGCAGAATTGTAAAACTTGACTTCGTCCCTGCAATTCATATCCGAAGTGATGTTTTTCTGGTACTTTCCACTTGATCATAAAGTGCAGGATCTCCGAAATTTTGTGTGACTGAAAATATTTCGTGTGAGGCTTTTTAACTGACTTCAGTATCTTCCGTGCTTTTAAATGCCAGTGAGCTTAGATTAATTAAGCTGCCTGATACTTTGTTGTACTCTAAAATTGAAAATACCACGAACGTAACTAGAGTGTATATGTAATTCAATTCATGGATTATTTGCATGATAGGACTGATTTCTCTAATAAAAAATGTCTCATACCTCCTTTGTTTCGATTGTGGTTATCGTAACCCGCAATCTAACAAAACTGTTTGCAAGTTGAGCAACTTGCACAGTACAGATGACACCCTCTTCCATGACAAACTAGATTAGGTTTTTTTACAAAAAAACTACTGTGGCAAGATAAAGATAAGTTTATTTCCAATATGATGTACCCTAATGGGCATATCACAATATTAGGAACAATTTTTCTGTTAAAATGTAGTATTAGAAAGGTTTGCAAGAAGAGAAATATGTACAGTGCAAACAGTGTATTCTTCCATGACAAACTAGAAAGATCACACAAAAAAACT